>JARHVA010007086.1:160000-182500 GCA_037957365.1 Torreya grandis
CATTAGATAATGTCTCCCTACTTGTTTGGCTAGTTACACTCAAGTTATAATATTTTCTCAACCCCTTAGAGTAACAAGATGTTCCACACATCATATTTCATACTCACTCTAGGTGAAAAGTACATAAATGTCTCATCAAATCAACATGTTTCTAAGAAATATAATAATAATACGAATCTAATCAATGATAAATGAAAATTATGATATGCATTCTAATAGACACACAAAGTGTGTGTGTGTGTGTGTTTGTGTGTTTTAGGTTGCATATTTAAATTTTCATAAGCAAACACAATATAGTAATTCCTACTAGATGTCATAAAACATGGTATTCATAGAAATAACCAACATACATATATTTTTTACATCAAATATATGCATGAATATAGACATAATAATTATAGTTTGTAGCAGCTAGGTATAACATATGTTTAGATTGTAGTTTTCAAACATAATACAATCTACGAAATCCCAATATATCATAGTTCATTGTTCACAAGCACAACTACTCAATTACGAACAAAAAGTCTTATAATTTAAAAATCAAATGTCCTATAATCCTAAATAATAGGCAAGCAAGTATAATTTATACCACCCAAGTATATCCTATGTTAGAATTTCATACTATTATAACTTATAGGCACACATCATGATGCATTAATTTATGCTATATATGTCTGGACACTTATCAATTTACTCCCAATATGTATTGCACACCCATTTTCAGGATTGTATATACTATAAATTTTTTAATAATTGGTCATGATATTTCTAAGGAGTCATATAACTCATAAACAAGCTATACCTCTTATGAACATAATTCAAACAATTTATTATGTTTCTAAGAGAATATATTCATATGGTCATAGTTTCTTATCCCTCAGACTCCTATGACTTATGTTAATAATCCATTAAATTTAGGTATAGGCATATGTCCTAATACCCTCATATACATTATATTTTTATATGAATACTTAAAATGATTTGTATATTTATTTCTCATATATACGGCCTTATAAATATTAACTACATACTAGAAATCATCAATATATATAAATATTGTAGACAACGACAGCCCCCTAAAACTGTAATCAATAACTTCATATGATTTCAGCAACTAGTCATAACAAGAAATGTGATAGTTCTCATGAAATACATAATATTCCCTTCTAATGTTTTTTGTAATTTATAAGAGGTTGTATGCAGACATAAATAGGGTTCTATTGTTCAAATTATATGATTTAGTTTTGAATCATCAATAGAACCTATATTTTAAAGAGCCTTATCCTTGTGATGATTCAAAGATCATTGACATGGTAATTTTAGAATCAAACTCATGAACTATTATATATCATCATAAACATTAATTATTTACTCATTAAATTACACACATGAACCAATTGCACCATGGTAATTATATATTCAAGATTTTGGGACTTGACTACAATTTTCAATGTTGGGGTTAACTATGGATATTTTGTATGTCATATATTCATCAGTCTATAGACTTACATTTCTCATCTTTCTATAATTATTTGTTAAGGTTTTGGTACTTTTTAATCAATGTGAAGTGTTTGAGGTCTTCATGAACTCCATATATTTTCCTCCTACAAAGTGCATCACTTCATTCATATATTTTACTATGAATGGATAAATTTACAAGGAAAGAGATATCATGTGGAAACCTACATAAAACATAACACCAAGTTACCAATAGTATAATTATTATTATTACTTAGAATAAAATGTGCTAATTAAAATGTGTTTCATTAATTGAGTTGTAAACAATACCCCTAACAGGCATGCTAACCTCCATATCAGATTTATTCTTTATAGCTAACCCTGCCATGGCCATTTAACACTAATGATACATAACAATTATAGAAATTACTGAGCCACATGATCAATTGAAACTTCTGCGATCATTCCCAAGGGAGACAACATGCATGGTTTTCTTAAAACTATGTTTTTAGTAAGGCATGTAGATAAATCCACTAATTCAACAACAAATCAATATAGCCTAGGGAAAAAATGAGATTGATGAAGGTATAAGAGTATCATTGTGTGAAAATCTTGAAAGATGAAAATATAAATGGTATATATATTTATATTCAAATGGTTTTTTTCCTACAGACATATAGACTTATACAAACCACCCCTTTTTATTCCTATCAGACCTCAATACAAAGGTGAGTAATTTCAATAAGGAAAAATTATTGTCCAATGTAGTATCACTATTATTAGACTAATATTAGTATTATTTGTATAATTAATATTATCAATATTATTATCAATATTATAATATATTCAGTGATTAGTAATATCACTACATGGAATGATTTGACAATATCTATGTGCAGTAATTTGAAAAATATTTATGTGCAAGAATTTATGTAATATTTCTATACAATGATTTAGTTAGAAAGATGTATCCAAATGCTATGTAGAATTATGATAACTACATTGATTTAATATATATTATATGATTTACTTTTTTATGTTTGCAATTTTTCAACCAAATAAATCATTATCTAAATATATATTATAATGATAATGTCATGAATAGTTAACTAATTGATTATAATAATTGATTATTATTATTATATGGTAAGTTAGATCACTAAAATACTCAAATCACCCCCTAATATATAAATATTCTATATTTATAACATTTTACATACAAACTACTATGTAAACCATGTAATGTATAATGAGATTCATCCTTCTATCGACATTATGTAAGTTATAACATCACCACATATAAGATTTACACTATAATGTATTAATATCTACCTATCCTAGAAGATATAATTGCTAATACTTATTGTTTATATATATGGAGATCATAAACATTTCATACTAGATATCAACCTAAGGTATTAAGTTTCCATTGGATTATATATCAGTCCAAACCATTATTATTATTATTATTATTATTATTATTATTATTATTATTATTATTATTGTAATAATAATAATAATAATAATAATAATAATAATATTGTTATTATTATAGAATTAATGATTCATGCTACATTATGTTATATAGAATTGAAGCAAATATGGCTGCTAAAATATTGAATAAATGAATCAATACTTATTATTCATGGCATAGTATGAAATTTATGCATAATATTATTTCTACACTAATTATAATAATATGATTATTTATAATAAATGAGTCACTATCTCTAATATATATGTGTTAAAAATCATTGTATATGTTCACATAGACACTTTTTCATAACTATCAAAATATCATCCCAATTAGAAGTTTAAATAGTCTATTAAATTACAAAAATACACATAATTTTTTAATAAATTTCACATAAAAATAGAATTACTTCACCTAACTAGTAGTTTCAAAATACATGCTCTCATTATTAGCTTCTCTTTCTCTTTCCTTTCCTTCTCCTTTTTTGTGTTGTGTGCCCCCTCTCTCCATGAAAATTATACACATTATAAATAATTTATTCCCTTTGAATGAGAATATGATTTAATTTAAAGCTTATTCACCTCCCTTTTCTTTTCCAGGATGTATATTCTTCTTATTTTTTTTCTAAAGATTGCTTTTTCAAAAATGATTTCTATTATGATTTTAAAAAAATTATTTCCTTTTTGTTTTTTCCTTTATTTTTATAATTTATAATAAATGAATTATTTTTACTAATTAATAATAATAATAATATGACTTACATATAGACACACACAGATAGTCATTTTTGTATATAAACTAGTTATAATGACTTAATAAAAATACTACAAAATATAAATAAATAAGATTAATTCCACATCATCATAACATTAAGCTAACCATGCATAAAAAATTATATAAATGGAAACAATATCAAAACACACATTATGCATCTAACATGTAATAACTGATGTACTATGTGTAAGGTTCTAGTCAATTTCTCTATCATCTTTGAAAATATGTATCTACATCACCCTCTCTGAGGATTCTCTCCCTCCATCATTATTTTAGGGATGAATCTCTCATGCGTCCAACTTATGATAAGAAGATAGTTAGTCCATAAAATCATGACATGCATATCTTAAAATAATGCTAAAATAATATATTAACATGATCATAATGTAAATAATATACATGATAACTAACTCATATAAATGAAATCATAAAATGTAAGCAACATATAAGTATCCCATAACATCATATGACTTACAACTCAACTATTAATAATCGAATAAAATTATCAATTACAAAAAATTCACTCATAATCAAGTAAGTTTGTTTAGCAAGGAATTAAGAGGTAACATGGTGAGTGCAATAGTATAGACAAGGAGATGATAGGTTGGACTATGATTAGGGTTAGGTTGACAAGATGGTGGATAAGGTAAATTGACAAGGTCAAGTCAAATGATATGTTATGTATAAGGGTAAGTTAAGGTTAAAGGATAAAGTGGACTTAATTTTGTGACAATAAGGATGACTAATGTGAAGTTAAGTTATGATAAAATGTGTCATATGAATGGTAATAACTGATTAGGATATGTAAGTAATGGCGGTGGGACTAAATCTTCATGGATGATATTAGGGTAATATATGACTAAGATGATAAAGGTGATGAAAGATGGGACCAAGCAAAAGACAAAATAAGGAAAAAATAAAATATGTACAAGAGTATATTGATAAGGATATACAAGATGATATAATGATGAGACATATATATGTGTATAGGTTTGGGTAAAAAGTTGACTTGGATCACAAACAGCACTAATCTAACACAACACTCATCAAATCAACCAAACTACAAACTTGTTACTAGTAAACTAATTTCGGGTGTTCAACCCAATGATTACACCATATAATGGATTCATAGGTGAGATTGTAGGCAAATGGAATTTGATGAAATCTTCCAAACCGTCTCAAATCTGTCTATACATGACAATCACTTGGCAGCTGATACTGATTTCAGTAACATGTTGTATGCTATGGCTAATGATCTTATGCTAAGTATATACAAAGGTGTCTAGAGGTGTACCTTAGATACATAAAGGTACATGGGGCCTAAATCCACATAGTGTGATGTCTAAGGCCTAGTTCAAAGAATGAAAATTTCCCCTTCATGGATAATCTGTATTGGGTCAACTTCTTAGGATAATGATAACTATTATTTATATTTATACTTCATTAGAACAAAGAGTGTGTATTAGTTTATGGTGGTGAAATACATGGTCACAATCTCCCTAAGACTATGGTAGGTGTGTGGGTGTCAATTACATGTCACATTTCCCCTTAAAAATAAAAATAAGAGAGTTTGTTTAGTTATTTTTGAATCTCCAAGAATCATCATAAAGATGCAAGGAGGAGGGCATACACCACTCTATCCTTCAGGTGGCACACAGTTAGATAAAATAATTTATTAACCTACATATATATATATATATGTATATATATATATATATATATATATATATATATATATATATATATATATATATATATATATATATATGTGTGTGTGTGTGTGTGTGTGTATATATATATATATATATGTGTGTGTATATATATATATATATATATGTATATATATATATATATATATATATATATATATATATATATATATATGTATATATATAGAAACACACACACACACAAGATATTTATAAGATATTTTTTGAAATTCCAAGGTATCTTTGATAAGAGATCTACAAGATTAATGGTTAGTAGTTTCAACTGACAATCTTGAGGGTAAACTAACAAGATAAGTCCTTAGACAAATTACATGACCTACAAGAGAAGATGTTAGCAAGTAGAAATTTCTAGTAGATTCACGATTGGAAGAAACAAAATGTTAGTCTAATAAGCCTTAAAACATTAAACAAATTGTGATTTGGATCTATAACTTCTTTTGATGAGGGGGGTTTGATGTGGGGATATGGTGGCAAAATCCCCCAGTGGGGTTAAGGGGTAACAACCCTTGTGGGATTAAGGGGTAGTGTCCCTTATTGGTTCAAGGGGCTGAAAAAAATGACTTAAAAATCATTGAAAATAATCCTAAAAATAACACTCAAAAAGGACAGATCAAATTTAAAAATGAGTTCAAAAGAGCAATTATAGCAGGCAAAACCATAGATACATAATTAGTGTATTGAAAATCATTTCTAGAATGTATAAACCTATTGATATGAGGCAATACTACAACTAGGGAATAAGTATTTTTGTATATGGTTGGTTGACTATCGACTATGACCATTTAGTTTATGCAAAACTATGCATGGTTGGATGATATCTTGACTTAGAAAACAAAAACATAGATTGTAATATGTGATTCTACAATACCATAAGTAAACCAATGATATTACAGTTCAAAAGTTGTATTTTTTCTTGCCTATGAAAAATAATGAAGTCTGATAGTAGAGTATTTATAAAATGATTAAAGTGATACAAAGTGATTAATTCAAATATTTACTAGATAATTAACTATGTGACTATTTTACCTAGACTTATCCAAACCAATTATGAAATCTACAAAATTATGACTATTTAGTCAATGTCACTACTTTATATAAGTGATTTTTTAATAGGTAGTTGAGGGTGGTGTCAAGGGTGTTTGGTGTTGATGTATGTAGTACTACCCCTTACCTACAGGTAAAAAACTATCAAGTAAACATAATAACAAAATTAAAAGATGAAAATTTGGACCTACATTAGATATTTTTGTGTCAAAACCATAAATTACAAGGATAAAAACATGAATCTTTATAAAATATGTGATTTTTAAATGTAGATATCATATAATCCCAAGAAACTATCTGGATAATAGACTTTTAGAGGTCAAGCTAGTTCAAAACAAAAGATTAGTGGACAAAACTACAAATTTTATAGCAACAACATGATTTTCAAATTTTAATATTGCAAGAGCTCTAAATACATGTCAGGTCAACAAACTGTTATTGGTTAAGATACATAGTTAAAAAAAAATCATGATTCTTAGAGGCAAAATTGCTACTACAATATCATGATTTACATAGTAAAATTATCATTCACTTAGGCATGAAAATTTAATCAAATATAAAGCTTTTTCCTTATCCAATTAGTCTTATAAACTACCAAAACACATCCTAACATGCAAGTTATTTAAATTACATGGGTTTTCCCTCTGTGATCACCAATGTTTAGATGGAATTTTGAGCTATGAAGTTTTCATTATGTGATTATATAAAAATACCGAAAATGTCAATCTACCATTAATTTTTAGAGCCATTTAGGAATAAAATAAAAATAAAAATGAGACATTCATACCAACATTAGATCCTAAAATCTAATTGTTTAAAAATATTATTCAAAAAATAAAAAAAACTAAAGGATAAATGGATGAATATTGTTTACCATTGACTCACATTTGGTAGAATGATGTTGGCTTGAGGAAGACACTTGGATTGTATGGATTACTTGTATTTAAGACTATAATGATAGGATGGAAGTTCATAAATTGATTGGTTGATTTTGTCATTGACATGGAAATTTCATGGATTCAATAGTTAGTTTGTCCATGGAGGAGTGTCTTATTTAAATATATTGAGGGTAGGAATATCAATGGTAAAAATTCAAAGTTGGTTACCACAAGATCAAGGGTGGAGGATTATCTAAGAAATAAAAAATTCCTTGGAATCCTATAGAATAGTGTCTTCTATAGAGAAAGGGGATAAGTAAGAGAAGATTATAGAATTGGAGAATTCTAGAATCTTTTAAAGGTTATGTAAGATTATTAGAGGATTAATATATGTGATTAGATATGTAATTAAGGACAAGGGATGTAGGAGAACCTATGCATAGGCTAGGGTATTTGGGTAGGTGGGTCATGCTAATTTTAAATTCTCAAATAATGGACAAGTGGGATAAGTTAGTGGATAATAGGGAATTAATTGAATTAATTTATTTGTGGGGTAGGAATAAGTTTAATATATGAGGGATGAAGGGGGATGTTAGATAAATGAATAGAATAGGTTATTTTAGGATGGAATTAAATGAGATTAGTATCAACTAATAAAAGTATTGGTGATGATTAAAAAAGATATTGAATTAAGGTTCATACAAGAAGATATTACAAGTGGCTAATGACCATGCACAAAATACATGGTTATAAATGCCATTATAACTATGAAGAGGAACATGTACAAATTTGAGTATGGACTATGTATTGGGGTTGAAAAACACACAAAGAAATAACAATTTTTTTTTTTTTGTTTGTAGATATGTTGTCTAAAAGGATTCATTTTATTTCATGTAAGAAAATGAATTATGTAATTGTAGTAATATATCTACTTCTTAAATACATTGTGACATTTCATGGTGTTCTAGAAACCATTACTTTAGACATATATACAAATTTTTTAAGACATTTTAAGATGACTATGTGGAAGATTTTGGGATCTAAACTAAAATTTATCATTTCATACCACCAAAAAATATATGTACAAAAACTAGTGAACATGAACATGGGAAATGTTTTGAGATGCATAGTTGGAGAGAAACCCAAGTAATGGGACTTGGATTTACAATAATTTGAGTTTACATATAATAATTCTATACACAAATCAACAAGGGAAACACATTTTTAAAAATTTTATGGTACAAATTCTAATAATATTCAGATTTGGTGTAGTTACCAATTGCATAACATGTTAGTGATGATGAATAAAAAATTGTAAAACACATACAATAATTACATGAAAAATAAGAACAAATCAACATGAAAGCAATGATAAGTATAAGGAAAAAACATATGTAAAAATATGGCCAACATTTATTTAAAAATGAGATTTTCTGTTGGTCTATTTTAGAAAATAAACACTTCCCCCAGTAACATAATTTTTTTTGAAGAATAAGAACATTGGTTTATCTATAATTGTGAAGAAAATTAATGAAAATGATTATGTTGTGAGTTTACCACATAATTTTTATATGTATCTAGTATATAATATTTTATGTTTATATATATTTCATAAATAACATCATGAATGGGAATAAATGGAAAAATTGGATTGCAATCAACAGGTATCAAAGAAAATTAAAGAAAAGATAGTACATGTTTTGGATAAGAAAATAGTAAACACAAGACAAGGCAACCATAATAGGTATTTGGTATAATGGGAAGAAATATAATAGGAAGACACCACATTTATTTTAATATGGGAGTTAAATAATATTGACAATAAAAATGGTAGGAGTATAATCAGCACAACTCGAAGGAGGTTTGTTGTTTTCAACCAATGGATAATGATGCCGACACTTATCTTGTGGAGGCTATAACTTATGATAAAGGAAATTTTTTGAGATGTGTTTATATCTAAAATGAATATCTCAGATAGGTTAATATGATCAAAACCAACATTATAATGGTTAGGGTCAATTTACATACATTTCTAAGGCCATAACTAATAATTTAAGGGAGTATAACTATACTAAGTATAGGATTTTAAAAATAATAAATATTTGTAACTAGACACGAAATTGAGTTTAAATTTTTCCATTATTGTGATTTTTATGTGTATATAATAAGTGGAGATTTTAAGGCTAATTGAGGCTTGCATGTAAATATTTCAAAAAATTATAGGGTTAGTTAAGTCTATGTAATTTTTCAATTTGTTTTGAATTTTGATTTTTACATGTTAAAATTCAATTTTAAGTTGATATTTATTTAATTATTTTAATTCATCCATGAATATTTAAAAAAAAATAGTGTTCATGAAATTTTAAGTAAATTCTACCTATTTAATTTTTACTTTGATAATTTTTTGTTTCATCACCTACTAAGAGTGTCACCTTTCCCATACCTTATATAATTAATATAGCTAATGTTATACATAATATATATATATATATATATATATATATATATATATATATATATATATATATATATATATATATATATAATCTTTCACTTCAACTAGAGAATTCTAATATTAATCATATGGATAATTTTGTGGCTTCCCATCCTATTCCAAAGGATGTTCTTGATATACCTCTTCCACTGGACTTGATTGTTCGAAACTTATAAATATTTTATGATAAAGGGTATCCTTATACACTTCCTAATTAAGTATTTACATCTATAGGAAATAATGAGAATCATGTGTTAGTATTACTAAATTTATTTCCTAACATAATTATTGGTTAATATTTAACTTGGTTCTTTAGTTTACCTAATGGGTCCATCCATTCGTTTTAATGCTTATAAGAGGAATTCTTAGATATATAAATTACCAATAATATAACTAAAACTACATAGAAGAAAATTCAAAATATTAAACAAGATCAAATAGATAATATGAGTGATTACATATTGAGATATTTTATTTTTCATATGCACTCCATAATTTATCATCCTTGTAATCTTGAAATGTAATGCATATTTATCAATCCTCTTATATCACCTATCTAAGATAAGATACTTGGAATATATTTTAAATCATTCATTTCTCACTACTATGGACACTTGTTTATTATAATTATAATTTTAAGCAAAGTAAATAAAAAGATTAATGATAATATGCATAATATTTAGGAACAATAAGATTGTTTTTATAATATACAATCCTTTTTTTCATAATTTTTTTTCCATCAATAAATCCTTATATTTACGATGTATAAATATGGTTTTAATGTCAAAATGAAAAAAAATATGGGTTATTAGTTTTGGCCTCATAATGAAAGAAGGTTGGTAGTATGGATAGATAAGTAAAAGGATTAATGATATGACACATAACCACATTATACACTGACATATAAAATTTTAGCTATGAATTATCAATATGTATGACATAGTTGGAGGTAAAATTAACAACATTTACATATGATATCTATTTTAGACAAACAAAGAATAAATTTTAAATTTTTTAGTTATATTAGAATAATTGAATAGATCCCCAAGGGTCTTGGGTGAAAACTTGATCAAGATCACTAATTAAACACTTAAATAATATAGTAATAACTTTGAGGTTAGTCTTGTGCAAATGTAAAATATTAGGATTAAATATAATTAAAACTATATCACCATTTTTCTCTCTCCTACCCATGGAAATTTAAAATGCCATTTCAAATTCCCTCCCACTTAGAGCTATTAGAGCTAACACATGGACTAAGAATGATGAATGGGATGAGTAGAAAAAAAAAGGCACCTATCCAATAAATAACACATGTTTTAGGGAAAACATGGAGATACCGTACACCAGAGAAACAAGTCTTTTTATAAGGTGGCCTACTCAAATTAAACTACCCCAAGATTTTATTTTCTCCATCTAGTCCTGTCACAACTCCTCCCATTTTTAAGCTAGGGAAGGAAGAGACTTATTTAGAGCTAAAAAAATAAGCCTAGTTCTCTACTAGAGAAATTATCTACAGATCCATTGACCTTTGGTTAAAAATCCTTACTATTCATATCTAGATCTTGGATAACTATAAACCACTAATAAAAGGTTGGTTGGAAATTTACCCTTGTACAAAAAGCTTCTTGATAGTTGAAATTACATTAATTGAGGAGAAGGTGTTGATTCAAAACTAATAGTAAGCCTTCGACCACCACCCCTAGTCTTGAAATCTTGGTTTCCACACTTCAATCCCCTCATTGAAACATTTAATGTTAGAACCATTTTGGTACACCTTCCCCACCTCCTTCTCCAATTTTGGTTTAACCTTTAATTCATTTCCATAGGTAACACCCTAGGGGTTTATCTACTAATTAACATAGACACTTATTCACTTTCCCACATACATTTTTATATAATAATAGCTAGCTTAGACATCTCAAAATGTCTCCCTACAAAAATGGACCTAAAGATCATAGATCAATTGTAGACCCAAAACCTTGACTATGAATGGTAACTTTTCATTTCCAATTTTTTTAGACAAGACATTTATCCTCTGAATTTAGAAATGTAGTGAGAAAGAAGGATATATAGTTGTGGAAGGACATACATTTCCAACCACCTCTCTATATAAATAGGTGATTTTTATAGCTTTGGATCTGAATCTACTTTGAAACATCTTGATCCCCTTGATCTAGATGAAACACTCCCATTTGAAGAAAATCCCACTATGGAGGCAAAATTCCCACCCAAAAAGTATCTATGCGATGCAGTTTAGATTCATACCAAATTACAAAGTAAATCCCCTCCCCCTGATTCAAATTAATGAAATCCAAGATAAAATCTATTTAGCAAAAAGAAGAAAAGAAGTTGCAACAAAGGCTCTACACCTTACAATGGGTAAGTAGTGAAAGATTGTAATGTTGAAGATTTATAAAATTTGGTGGGTAAGTTAGTAAAAAATTAGTGGTTTTTTTGTTGACTCTTGGTTTTGCATTGAAGAGTAGTCATCATTTTGTAGAAGTTCACTATTTGGATTGTTGTTTTGTCATATCTTATCTCCCACTTTATTAGCCACTGGTAGAGGCATTCCTTTTTATATTTATTTTTCTATATTTTTATCCTATATACAAGGTGTAGGGGCCTTTCAATTTTTTTTAACCATATCTAATAAAAAATCCTTGTAAAAATGTATTCTTGACAATAGTGATTTTGACAAGTAAAAATGATGAGCCATATTAGTTTTTATTTTAGTAAAAAATGAGTCAATGAGCTTGAAGATAGATAACATTATAGAGAGTGCTAAAATTATGTGTATTTAATAATTTTCTCTTGTTGATGTTGATATCCTATTATTAAAAAATGTTTATATTTTATATAACATAAATGTTTGTGTAAGTTGTTTTTGACAAGTACCTTGCTTTCAATTTACATCAATTTATGCTCTAGAATAGTTTTAACACAACATATTTTCCCTCCATTTTATATTTAACTTCATTTTATATACACTTTAACTATTTTTTTTATTTTAATATATCAAATATAAAATCAATATGAATACGATAAAAAATTGTAAGAAGTGGCATACCATAAAATCCTTTAAAATGCATAGGATAGTTTTTATTATGGATTAGTGAAAGCCATTAAACATTTTGATGTGTATGTTAAAATAAATAAAACAACAAAAAATTGATATTCAAGAGATAAATTATAGTTAAAAATTTAATGTGAATTTATAAATTTTAATTTCCACCTAAAAAATTTTAATCTGGATTTATGCATTTTAAATCTAAAAACCCTTTATTCCAATGCTAAAATTTAGGTAAAATGTTGTGAGTATTATATTTTCTATGACATAAAAATGATTTATATCTTATTGAGTAAATAACTCGACCTATAGAATAGGAAGAAGAGTTTTAAGTGGTTAAACAAAAATATTATTATATATACAAATAATAAACCTAAACATAATTTTCTAATTTATAATCCAAAAATATGACAAATATTTTTAAAATTATATACATAATTAGTGATTAATGTAAAAGGTTCATAATATTTCACTAAAACCAAAAATAAGGTATTTTCTATTATAGTTCAAGATCTCTCTGAATTAAAATTTTCGTAATAATCGCATATGTACCACAAGACAAGAAATTTAAACCAAAAAATTAATTTAATCATAATTTATTCTTTGAAAACATGACTCCAAAATTCAAAACATCTAGAGTCTTTTCAACAATGCCTCCACATACAAATTGGATGTAAATGAATAAACACAAAGTGTTCAAAAAATATTTCATGTTATATTTGAAAACTAAGTATAATATCTTAAGACTGATTTGAAAAATATATCCATAATTTTTGAAGACACTCTAATAAAAGAGACATTAGGGTGAATTTTGATGCAGAAAAAGAGGTTAAACTTATAGAGGCCATAAATTTTGATACCTAGCTCTATTTGAACCCATATTCATGCCAAAAAATCTATCTTGAAACATTCAATTCTTTCATAACCTGACCTTCTTATTATAGGACATCTTGGATATTTTTCAATGGCCAAAAGTGAACATCTGAGGGTCTAAAATTATAGTCTAATTTTACTTTCAGGGTTTTTTAAATATAAAATTGATCTATTTTTATAACTAGACATAAACTTCAGTTTAAATTCATTCAATACATTATTTATAAAGTTTGGTTTATATATATATATATATATATATATATATATATATATATATATATATATATATATATATATATATATATATTAAAACTACACGTACATGCATGATAATCTTATTGAAAATACAAGCTACTTAAAATAGTGGGTGAAATATTATTATTTTTAGGGTTTATTTTTAGAGTTCTAATTTTTGCATATCAACTCTATTTTTGAGTTGAAGTTTATTTATGCATGGTTTGTAATTATTTGAATTATTAAATATAAATCAATATTAGTTATTGTTAAAAATCTTGGTCTATTGGTAATTTCATTATCTTAATAGTATTTTGGTTAATTATTTGGTATAAAAAAAAGTTCAAATCTCAGAAGTGTAAGAGATTATGAAAGGACAAGGAGGAATCACTCAAATGAACTATACTTTGCAAGAGTTAAAGAGACAATTTAAATAATTAACCTAGATTATTTCAAATCAAAGACACAAGAGAATATAAGATGATGTAGAAGATGAGATAAATCATGAAGAAGAAATTTCAAAAGAATATCAACAAGATTATACACCATCAATAGAAGAGAGGATAGGTATAGCCTTAGAAAGAAGATATGAAGGAATTAAGGTTGAGATTTTCGATTATGGTTAAAGTTTAAAACCAAAGGAGTTTATATATTAGATGAATAGCATGGATAAGTTTTTCAAATGGAGAACTATGAGATAAGAGAAGAAGGTAAAGTTTGCATGCATGAAATTTAAGGGTCATGCAATGATTCAGTGGGATAACTAGTATAAAGAAACAAAAAAAAAGGTAAAGATAAGATCAACTAATGAAAAAAATGGAGAAGCGATGGGATAAATTTATTAATATGGATTATGCATAAACCCTATATAAAAGATTTCAAAATTTGAGACAAAAGGATCATAATATACAAGAGTATACAGATGAGTTCTATAATTTATCCATACATATGGAACATTATTAGATAGAAGAGTAGATGGACTCAAGGTATGTAAATGGTATGATGTTTTCTATTCAAGATGAATTAAGGATGCATATAATAATTTGCATGGAGGAAGCTTATCAGTTAGCTTTGAAGGCAAAGAAAAGGAGACAAGGGAGAACATCTACTTGGCTAAGAAGAGGACAATCTCCTCCAATAAAGGGATGAAGTTGATTTAAAGAAAATAGAAGTGGATTTAATACCACTAGGTGAGAATCATCTTGTTGTCCATAAAGAGAAAAATATAATAGAGAAGGGTTTCAAAACTAGTATAGAGGAAGAGGATTTTAGAGAGGACAAAGCTATGGTGGTGGTAGAGGATGGATTCTAAATCAATGTAGGTCTTATGTATTTTATAGATATGGAAATGAAGGCCATAGAGTTTTTGAGTTTTCACACTACCAAGATCAAGAAAGGAGGCAAGAGAATCACCCAATAGTGAATTTAATTGAAGCTAAAATAAAATTGTAAAATAATGAATTTGTAACTATATATTTTGGAGAAAATATCATGATGAGAAGAACAATGATTGTTATAAACAAAGAACATCTGCATAATAAATAACGTGGTGATGCATGAATTCAAATAAATATCTTTCAAACATAGTGTAATTTCAGAGGTAAGATATCCAAAGTAATTATAGATGATGGTAATTATGAAAATATGGTTTTTAAAGAAATGATTAAGAACTAGGTTTTCACTATGAAAAACATCCTAATCCTTATTGTATTTTATAGTTTAATAAATAAAATAAAGTTATAGTAGATAAATTGTGATTAATCAAAAAAATTATAGGTGAAACTTACTAGGATGAAATATGGCGTAATGTTATACCAATTGATGTATTCCATGTGTTATTGGAAAGGTGTTTGTAGTTTGAAAGAAAAATAGTTCATGATAGAGCAAAGAACACATATATTTTATAGAACAGTGGTATTAAGATATTTTTATTACCTCTTAAAAAGGAAGGATAGACTGAAATAATTGTGACTACAAAAGAAATTATCAAAGCTATGAAGATGATAGGTTGTTCATATGTATTAATAACAATGAAATAAGACACAAAAGTGGTACAAATACTAGAATAAATAGCAATAGTGTTGAGAGAATATGTAGATGTTATACATGATAAGTTACCATTTGGTTTACCAATAAATAAAAATATTTAGCATCATATGGTTTTGATTCTTGGATAAGCTCTACCAAATGAAACAACTTATAGGATGAGTCCAATAGGAACATAAAAAATTGAATAATTAGGTTACTATATTGGTGAGGAAGGGTGTCGTAAGGGAAAACATGAGTCCATGTATAACACTAGCATTGATAGCTCTAAATAAATATAGAGGTTGAAGGATATGTGTGAATAGTAGAGTAATCAATAAAATTATAATCAAGTACATGTTTACTGTAACTCAATTACATGATATGATGAATATTCTTCAGGAGCACAATATTTTACCAAAATTGATCTAAGGAGTGGATACTATCATATTTGAATTCATTAAGAAAATGAATGGAATATATCATTCAAGACTAGAGATGGTTTATATGTGTGGATGTTGATGCCATTCAAATTATCTAATGCATACAACACATTTATGAGGGTGATACAATGATAATTTTATGGTGGTTTATTTTGATGATATTTTAATATTCAATAAGAATGAATAGGAGCACTTACATAATTTGAGAATGGTATTAGAATTGTTAAGAAAAGATAAGCTTTATGCAAATTTCAATAAGTACAAGTTTATATAGAATAGTTTGGTATTTTTAGAATTTGTAATTTTAGTAATAGGTGTAAGAATGGATGAAGAAAAAGTAAAGGCAATTGTTGCATCACAAAGGTAATAATATTCCATGGTTTTCTAACTTTTTATAGAGAGTGTACTAAGAATTTTATTAGTCCTATTGCAATAATAATAATTTGTATGAGAGGAAAAGAATTTGCATGGATAAGGGTGGCAATAGAAAACTTTGAGTTATTAAAGGAAAAAATTATAGATAAGCCTCTTTTATCTTTACTATATTTTAGAAAATTATTTGATGTTGATTGTGATGATTCATTTGTGGGAATTGGTATTGTGTTGAATTAAGAAAAAAAATCAATAACATATTGTAGTGATAAATTGAATGAAGTAAGAACAAAATATTCTACATATCATGTTGAATTTTATGCCATAGAGTATAAGCATTAAAAAATTTGAGGCATTACTTGGAGTTTATCTTATTTACTGATCATGAGACTTTGAAGTATGCGAACACTCAAAATAAGTTGAATAGTAGGCATACAAAGTGGGTGTATTTATTTTAGGGTTATACTTTTGTGTTGAATAAAATATTAGAGAAGCAATATTAGATAGCTAATGCTTTGAGTAGGTGAGAAGAGTTGATAACTACTATGGTGAGTGAAGTAGTTAGATTTGAATTTACTAATGTAAGTATATGATAATGATCAAGATTTTGGAAACATAGTTGAGAAATATAGGAATCCATTGACAGGTGATACAAGAAATGTTTATGAAGAGTATACTATGTACGATGGTTATATATTCAAAGGGAAATAATTATGTATTTTAATTGGGTCTCTAAGAAATAATATTATAAAAAAATTGCATAGTGGTGGATTGGTTGGACATTTTGGTAAGACAAAGACAATAGTTTTGGTGGAAGAGAAGTATTTTTGGCCAAATATGAAGAGATATGTGAAAATATATGTTTCAAGGTATAAGATATATTAGGTAATAAAAATAAATGCAAAAAATACAGTTATGTACATACCATTAACAGTTTCGAGAGGATCATGGATAGATTTGATTATGGATTTTGTGTTGGGATTAGCAAACACATAAAAAGATAATGATTCAATTTTTATTTATTGTATACAAGTATTTTAATATGGTTCATTTTATTGCATGTATAAAACCTAGTGATACCATTAGAGTTGCATAACTCTTTTTTTAAAGATATTGTGATATTGCATGGTGTTATAAAAACCATTCTTTCGGATATGGACACAAAATAAATCTAAGTCATTTTTAGAAGAAATTATGGAGAAAGATGGGGACTAAGATATAATTCAATAGTGCATACCATCCCCAAACATATGATCAAATAAAATTTATAATGAGAAGCTCAAGAAATTTATTGAAATGCATAGTTGGAGAGACACCTAAGTAATATGACTTACCTTTACCACAAGTTGAGTTTGAATTTAATAGTTTAATGAATAGATCAACAAATAAATCAACATTTTAGATTATTTATGGGAGAAATTCTATGAGTGTTCTAGATTTGATACAATTACAAATTATAGAATGAGTTAGTGATGATGCAAAAGCATTTAAAGAGCATATAGAATAGTTACATGAATAAGTAATAATAAAGTTATAGGAAAGTAATGAAAATTATAAAGCATCAACATATGTCAAAAAAGGTCAAAAATATTTAAAAAATGAGATTTATTGATGGTGTGCTTGACGATAGAGATATTTCATGCAAGCACATACAACAAGTTGAAGTACAATAAAATTGAACGATGAAAAATTGTGAATAAAATCAATGACAATGCTTATAAGGTGAGTTTAGCACAAAAAATTGACATCTCTTTGGTTTTTAATGTTTCAGGTTTATATGATTTCTATGGAGAAGATGATGAAGGTCAAGATGATGAATAAGTAGATTGCGAGCAACATGTGCTAAAGAATAAGAAACAAAAGATATTACAGGGTCTAGATAAAAAGATAGTAAATACAAGGCAATGAAGTTATAATAGGTATTTGGTACAGTGGAAAGGATTCCAATAGAAAGACAACACTTGGATTATAAAATGAGCGCTAAAGAAGATTGATAATAATAAACTGAAGTAGTATATACAATCAGAGTAACTTGTAGGAGCTAAGTTATTTTCAACTAGAGGAGAATGATGTAGAAAAAGAGGCCAAACATTTAAAATCCATAACTTTTAATAAGTAACTCTGTTTGAGCTTATCTTTTGGCCAAAATGACCATCTTGAAAAGTTTAATTCTTTAATCCCTACTAGTTATGAGACAATTTTGATATTTTTGGAGGTCAAAAGTAACCATCTTAGGGTCCAAAATTATACTTTATTTTTGTTTTTGAGTTTTTCTTAAATTTAAAAATTATTTATTTTTGTAAATAGACTTGAACTTTAGTTTAAATTCATTTGATAGGTTGATTTTAGATTTTATTTTATTTCTTAAAATTTTTAGAGCTACATGTGCTTACATGTAAAACTTACTAAAACTAGCATCTACTAAAACTAGCATGTCGAGTTTTATTATTTTTAGAATTTCAATTTTTTTTATGTCAACTCCAATTCCGAGTTGATGTTTATTTATGCAAAGTTTGTAATTATTTAAGTCATTCAATACAAATTAATACTAATTATTGCTCAGAATCTTGACTTATTGATAATTTCATTATCTTGATAGTATTTTGATTCATTATTTTCCATTTAAGAATCACATAACACAATATACTCAATAAAATAAATAATAGATATTATGATATAATATTTAGATGTAGGTAGACAACACCATTATTTATACATTTTATTCTAAATAAAAATGAATTGACAACTCAAGAACCTATTATTGCATTGGACGTAGATCCTGATTTATTTCTTAATCAACATAAGATACATCAAGTTGGATAATAGAGTTTTATTTTCTCAATCTTTTAACCAAAGCATAATTTTATTATGTATTAGTAATGATGAAAGAAGACACAAAAGTGGTGCAAATACTAGCATCCATTTGTACGAATGTTATATTGTCTGTCAGATTAGTGCATTGGGTCTTCAACTGTTGTGCACAGGAGGCATTCAGGGAAGGATCCATGCCTCTATTTGAAGTGAAGTTGTGAAGCCTGTTGCTGAAAAAATTACAGTGACCAATTCCAATCCTATGTGCACCTACACAAATATTCATAGAAACTAGAAGTAAAATCATTACGAACGTGGGAAATATTTAATCAAGATATGATGATATAGACACTAAAAATTTCATTCATTCTAAATATTGATTCCAAACTATAAAATAATTATGTTTATTTGATTTTTATCATTCACCCACCTGAGAGTACAACAATGTCTTTAACGTTGAGAGATGTTTTTGCGAAAGATGCCTTTAGGTGAGAGAAAGTAAACGTTGGCTGGGGAATATTGGCAAGTGCGTTGCTCTGTTTTGAGATCACCCCATCCTTTCGATCGGTCTTCCCATAGAAATTATTTACAAGATTACCCCCAGACACACATACAACTGTTGTTATAAGAGCTACAGCAATTGGCAACCAGATGCTCGCCATATTCATCTTCATCTTCATCGTGAATACAACGACTCCTATTTATATCCTCCAATAATTCAGTCTGGGCATTCGATTCTCCAGTATATTAAACTTATACAGCTGTATTGCGAATACCTGCTCCGATTATCCCCGATGCACCGCAGAAGATTACTGAGTTTATTTCTTCGATTTATAAATCTCTAGTATTGATGTGATACAGTTGACATTTCGATGTAACCGATAGAATAAGGAATTCGAAGAATGTACAGACGTCAAAGTTAAAATCTATTAATTATCCACTGGGCACATGATTCAGGGTTCATGATTCATCTGTTTGGTAGGAATGCATTGATATTTTAATAGGAATTCCATTAAAATGAGGGATTCCATTTCTCATCTTTTAAAATAAGAATGTTGAAGAAGTTAAAATGTAGTTTGTTTACAAATACAAATACAATGTGGTCAACAATTAGTAAATTAAACTGGAGTATAAAGTTCGTGCTTATCTCCAACGACGTGATGATGATGATGATGATGATGATGATGATGATGATGATGATGATGATGATGATGATGATGATGATGATGATGAAGAACTCGGTTGTCTTATTTATGTCTATAAAGAAAAAGAGAGTTTTAAATTAGCTTAAGGTTGATTAAAAGTTGAATACATCTATCAAGATGATTAGAACACTACTTACAAATAATTTTATCAGACTAAAATCTTAATTCTATATAAGTGATATCAAATAAGTAACATGATCATCTATGAAGAGCTTAGGTTCCAAATGTTATCGTGAAGACCCATGCTTCTAAATGAAATTTATCTTACCAGATAATTTCTATTAATTCAAAAAAAGTGGAAAACCTAGAACCCTTAGCTTCTAAATATCTCTTGAGCAATGTGATAAACTAGTAATGAAGGATAAACATGGTCCGAGTCCAATTGCAATTTTGATCCCTAAAATGAATAGACAAGAAAACTAAACATGATCTAGAGTAGGACACGACATAAAGAGCATGAGGGCGTCCCATTAAATACCATATGTTCTTCTTCATGAAATAAATAATAAAATGACCATAATATTGACACTACCTCATTTGAAGTGAATAGCATAATATGTTCCCCATGAGCATCAATACCCAAAATATCATCAAACCTAGTGAAATATTATAGAATTCTTGAAATGTGTAGGCACCTAAAAAAGATCATTAGGTATTTATTAATGTAAAAAATCCATTTTATAAATTTCCATCTTTTATTACTACTCAAATTTACTCAGAATTGTCATTTTTTGTTTTTTTCTACTTTTAGGTGTTTCCCACCATGTTTTCCCTCTTTTGCTCTTGTATCTTCCCTACTCCTTCCATGTTTCCCTATATTTTTACTATATTTCCATACATACATGTTTAATAGTTTAGGGGGAGGGCCTTCTTAACCAAATTTAGATCCTTTAAAGGTTGTAGATATTGTATTGATGAGTTTACTTCTTATTGTGTACTAGCTTGACCGTTAATAAGATCCTACTTTGGTTTAAGATATTGATAAATACTTACATACATTAGTGTATTTTAGATAATAGTAGATTATGAAATCAATGCAAATATTTAGATAGGGCATTGATGAATTTAAGCAAATCTAAAGAGCATTTACTACTGTATTCAAGAGGAAATAAAGAATTTGTTATAACACTTAAATTCATTGTAATAATACACAATATCACACTAGAATGTAAACCTAACAAAATTTCATTTCACATGGTATATTTTATTTGATCTTGTATATTTTTGAGGGGTTGGATACTTATCTAGTGCTTAAAATCCATGCTAACCTTAAGCACAAGACTTGAAAAAATATGATCCTTATCTTCTATAGGTTCATGTGCCCTAATAGGGTTGGAAAAAGAAGACTAATTTCAAAGAGAATAATGCAAGAATTCAAAAAGGAGAGAGAAGTTTCAAAATCACCTCCGCTAATGAATGCATTTATAAAATTAGATTCTTCATGTCTACTAACTTCCAAAATGGTATTATACATGGTTATAGTTATAAGGAAGAGCATAAAACTGGAGGGCCAAAATGAGGGATTAATCAAAAGACATGAAATGGCCAAGGGGAATACAACATCAATTATAAATAAACTTGTCATAATAAGAACCCAATAATAAATTTAAGTAGT
>JARHVA010007086.1:187500-195000 GCA_037957365.1 Torreya grandis
TCATTCCCTGTCATAGGCTTCAATGCAAATATAACTAATAATCCTAGTGAACACAATGAAACTAATAAATGTAGAGATCTATTCTTATTCTTCTTCAAACCACTAAAATAAACAAAAAATGATGGAAAAAAATAAGAATAATAATACTCACATAAATTTAAAATAGTCCCACCACTATTTTACAAAATGCATAAACCCACAAAGGATATTGCCAATAATGAAAATTATATTGAAATATCAGATACCAAATTTCATCTTTCCACAAGGAAATAGAGTAAAACACAGTTATAAGGTTAATATTTGTACAAATCACCCCATATTTTTCCTGTCAAACGTTAATATGGTGGTGAACAATCTCAATAAGGAAAAAGGATTGTCTAAAATATTATCAGTATTATCAGACCACTAATAATATCTATATTATCCATATTATCTGTATTATTAGTATTATTTGAAGTATTATAATATATTCAATGATTAGTAATACCACTACATGAAATGATTTGACAATACCCATGTTTAATGATTTGACAAATATCTATGTGCAACAATTTGTCTAATATTTTTGTGCAGTGATTTAGTCAAAAATTTGTATCTGAGCCTTATGTGTAATTATCATAACTAGACTAATTTAATTTATATGTAGTGATTTATTTCTTTATTATTATATTTTCTCAACCAAATAAATCACTATCCAAATATATGTTATAAGGATAATGTCATGAATAGTTTGTTGTTGATTATTATTATTATTATTATTATTATTATTATTATTATTATTATTATTATTATTATTATTATTATTATTATTATTATTATTATTATTATTATTATATGGGAAGTTAGATCGTGAAAATTCTCAAATTGCCCCCTACTATATAAATATTCTATATTTATAACATTTTACACATAAATTACTATGTAAGCTATGTAACATATTATGAGATTCATCCTTCTATTAGGATTATGTAAGTTATAACATCACCAACTATGAGATTTATACTATAATTTATTAATTGTTGGTCATACTAAAAGATCTGATTGCTAATACTTATTGTTGAGATATACATAGATCATAAAACATTTTGTACTAGATATCAACCCAATGTATCAAGTTACCATCGAAATAGATATCAACCCAAACCAGTTTTATTATTATTATAGGATCACTGATTGACAGTGCATGATGTTATACATAATTAACTCAAATATGGCTGCTAGAATATGCAATAAATGAATTGCTACTTATTATTCATGTCATAATATAAAATCACTACATAATAGAACTTATACATTAATTATAATAATATGGTTGTTTATAATAAATGAATCATTCCCTCTAATAAATATGTGCTATAAATTTCTATATATGTTTACACATACACTTTTTTTCATATGTAACAAACTCTCCACCCATATGGAAGTTTAAAAAGTCCATTCAATTATAAAAATACATTGAATTTTTTTATAAATTTCTAATAAAAACATAATTACTCCACCTACATGGAAGTTTGAAAAGACAAGCTTTCATTTTTGCCTTCTCTTTTTTTTTCCTTTTCTTCTCCATCTCATTTCTGTGTGCCCCCTCTGTCCATGAGAATTGAACCCTTTATAAACCATTTATTCCCTTTGAATGAGAATCTAATTTACTTTAAATCTTATATTTCTTCTTTTTTGTGTCTCCATTTTGTTTTCCAAGATATATATTCTTCTTATTTTTTCTAAAGCTCCCTTTTTAAATCTAACTTTCATTATGCTCTTTTTATATTTTTCTTTATTTTTCTCATGTTTCCTAACTGACTTATTTTTAATAATTAATAATAATATGACTTAATATTACACACGCACACACACACGCACACACAAGCACGCGCGCGCGCGCGCGCGCGCACACACACACACACACACACACTTTTAGTACATAAATTAATTATAATGACTTAATAAAAATACTACAAAACATAAACACAAACACATAAGATTAATTCCACATCATCATCACACTAAGTTAACCATGGGTAAATAACTATGTAAATGTAAACAACATAAAACATAAATTATACTAACGATTTCATTATACATCTAACATGTAATAAATAATGTGGTGTATGTAGGGTTTTAGATAATTTTTTTTTCATCCTCTAATATAACCATCTATGTCACCCTCTCTGATGATGCTCTCCCTTTGTCATGCTCTGAGGGATGAATCTCTGCTGCATCCAACTCACAACAAGTAGGTAGTTAGTCCATAAAATCATGACATGTATATCATAAATTAATGTTAAATGACATATTATCATGATCATAAGATAAAGAATATACATTATAGATGACTCATTGAAATGAAATCATGAAATCTAAGCAACATACAACTACCCCATAATAGAATATGACTTACATCTAAGTTATTAATAATCAATTAATATTATCAACTATAGAAAATACATAGATAATCAAGTATTTTTTCTTATTGAGGAATCAATATGTAACATCCTCCCCCCTAAATCTAGTCATCATCATAGATGACACTTATTCAAACATAAGTTCCAAATTAAAATATTTTTTAATAGAAAAATTACATAGAATAAAGTATCAAATAAATATGGAAATCACCTATAGAACTCATAATATCCCTCCTAAGTAACACTATTCTTAGAGTATTGGTCCCATAAGACTCTGCACTATGACATCTTCCTATTATGCAAACAAGGTTTGCGAGTGTAACTTAATATGAATGGTTCTATCATGATCCCTCATAGATCTATAACCAACAATAAAATATTATATGCTATAAGACTGTCCACTTTTAATAATTTGAAGGATCCCACATATCGCAGTGAAAGTTTCACTGACTTCCCAAATTTAGGCTTCAACCAAAACTAAATAAAATCATCATAGAAGTAAAAAATAAATGTCTAGGGAGAGTTTCATAAATATTCCTAGTCTATATGTACATCTCTTTATTCTAGAGAGTGTTTTTCTCATTTTGGAGAAAAATATTTAGGAAACCGAGCAAGAATGATGTGTATAAGTTAATACCATTGCTACTCTACATAGTTATCGATAAGTATATCATCAATACTACCACTACTCCACATATCTTATAAAATGTATGATGATGAATAATAATTAGAAATACTACATTTACAATGTATAAAAAATTAAGGAATAAAAATTTCAAAGTATACATACCTATGGCCATATGATTAAATTTGATAGGTCTTATATGCCAGATACTATATTTGATAAGTTCTCCTTATCATATGAAAATTCAATATCTACTAATTTAATGTGAGACTAAATAAGATCCACTCCCATCTCTTATTATTCACATTCCTAATTTACCACTGATCCTTTAGGTCTCTACAACCTGATGATCTGTAAAATGTACACAAGGTTTAGAGAATCACAAATCAATACTAATAGATCTTGAAAATCAATGATATATTCTAAATAATTTAATATGTACCAATATAAATTATGAGAAATAAAAAAATCATACAATCATTTCATAATTCTCTTAAGTTATCATTATCTAAACATAACCAATATCAAATTTTACTGATTAACCCATCTCTTTTATACACATAGTTAAGGGAAAATAATTTAAAATTAACATAACATATAAAGGTCAAATATCACATCATCTTAAAAACCTTACAACATGAAAACATGAAATAATGTCTCGCTACTTGCTTGGCTAGTTACACACCAAGTTATAATCTTAGTTCAACCCTTTAGAGTAACAAGATGTTCCACACATCATATTCTGTACTCACTCTAGGTGAAAAGTACATAAATTTCTCATCAAAGAAATATGTTTTTAATAAATATAATAATAATACCAATCTAATCAATGATAAATGAAAACTACAATATGCATCATGATAGACACACACACACACACACACACACACACACACACACACACACACACACACACACACACACACGCATGTGTGTGTGTGTGTGTGTTAGATAGCATATTATATTTTTTTGGTAAGCAAACACAATATAATACTTCCTACTAACTATCATAAAACATGGTGTTCATAGAAATAACCAACACACATATATTTTTTTACATCAAATGTATGAATGAATCTAGACATAATAATTATAGTTTATACCACTTAGGTATATCATATGTTTATATTATAGTTTTTAAACATAATACACTCTATGAAATCCCACAATATCATAGTTCATTGTTCATGAGCATAACTACTCAATTACAAACAAGTATTACAATTTAAAAGTCAAATGTCCCATAATCTTAAATAATAGGCAAGCAAGTATAGTTTATACCACCTGGGTATATCCTATGTTAAAATTACATAATAATATAACTTATAGACACACATCATGATGTGATATTACATGTTATATATGTCTAAACACTTATCAATTTAATCCTAATATGTATTACACATCAATTTTTAGGACTGTATGTACTATAAAATTTTCAACAATTGGTCATGATATTTACAAGGAGTTAGATAACTCATAAATAAGTTATACCTCATATGAAAAAAATTCATTCAATTTATTATGTTTCTAAGAGACTATATTCATATGGTCATAGTTTCCTATCCCTCTGATTCATATGACTTATGCTAACAATAAATTAAATTTAGCTATAGGTATATGTCCAAAAACCTTCATAAACGTTATATTTTTATATGAATACTTAAGTCCATTTTTATATTTATTTATCATATATAAATCCTTGTACATATTAAATACACACTAAAAATTATCAACATATAAATACTGTAGACATGGATAGTCCCCTAAAATTCTAATCAATGACTTCAAATTATTTCAAGAACTAGTCATAATAAAGAATGTCATAGTTCTCATAAAACACATAATATTCCATTTTAATGTTTGTTATAATTTATAGGAGGTTGTATGCACACATAAAAAAGGTTATATTGTTCAAAGTCTAAGACTTAATTTTGAATCATTAATAGAACCTAAATTGTAAAGAGCCTTATCCTTGTGATGATTCAAAGATCATCAACATGGTAATTTTTGAATAAAATTCAACATATATCCTCAGAAACATTAATTATTTGGTCTTTACATTACACACATGAACCAATTACACCATGGTAATTATGTATTCAATATTTTTTGACTTGACGATAATTTTCAATGTTGGGGTTAACTATGGTTATTTTTTATGTCATATATTCATTAGTCCACGTAAATACATTACTAATCTTTATATAATTATTTGTCAAGTGTTTGGTACTTTTTAATCAATGTGAAGTGTCTAAGGTCTTCATGAAATCTATCTATTTTCCTCCTACAATGTGCATTCCTTCATTCATATATTTTACTATGAATGGATAAATTTACGAGGAAAGAGATATCATGTGGAAAACTACATAAGACATAACACCAAGTTACCAATAGTCCAATTAATATTTTTACATAAAATAAAATGTACTAATTATAATGTGTCTCATTAACTGAGTTTTAAACAATTGTACTCTTGACAAGCATGCTAACCTACATATCAGATTTATTCTGTGTAGCTAACCCTACCATGTCTATCTACCACTAATGATACATAAATATAATAGAAAGTAGCAAGCCACACGATCAATTGAGACTTCTGTGATCGTGTCTAAAAGAGAAGACATGCTTGGTTTTCTTAAAACTATGTGTTTGGTAAGGTGTGTAGATAAATCCACTAATTCAACAATAAATCAATATAGCCTGGGTAAAAAATGAGATCGACAAAGGTATAAGAGTATACATGTGTGAAAAGATTAAAATCTAGAAATACCAATGCTATATTTATTTATATTAAAATTGTTTGTTGCCTATAGACATATAGACCTATACAAACCACCCCTTATTTTTTCTGTCATACCCCAATACAAAAGTGAGTGATTTTAATAAGGAAAAATGATTATCCAAAGTGTTATTGGTATTCTTAGACCAATAATAATATTAGTATTATCTATATTATTAGTATTATCAATATTGTTTGAAGTATTATAATATATGCAATGATTAGTAATATCACTACATGTAATGATTTGGCAATATCTATGTGCAACAATTTGACAAATATTTAGGTGTAATGATTTGTTTAATATTTCCATGCAATGATCTGGTCAGGAAGATTTGTCTGAGTATTACATAGAATTATCATAACTGTAGTTATTTAATCTATATGCAATGGTTAATTTTTTTATGTTTACAAATTTTCAACCAAATAAATCGTTATCTAAATATATATTATAAGGATGATGTCATGAATAATTCAGTGATTGATTATAATAATTGACTATTATTATATGGTAAGTTAGATCACTAAAATACTCAAATCGCCCCCTATTATATAAATATTCTATATTTATAACACTCTACACACAAGCTACTATGTAAACCATGTAATGCATTATGAGATTCATCCTTCTATCAGCATTATGTAATCTATAACATCACCAAACACTATAACATATTAATCACTGGTCATCCTAGAAGACCTAATTTCTAATACTTATTGTTCATATATATGGAGATCATAAAATGTTTCATACTAGATATCAATGCAAGGTATTAATTTTCCATTGGATTATATATTAGCGCAAACTATTATTATTATTATTATTATTATTATTATTATTATTATTGAATTATTGATTCATGCTACACGATGTTATATGGAATTGAAGCAAATATGGCTGCAATAATATGCAATAAATGAATATCTAGTTATTATTCATGTCATATTAGGAGATCTATGCATAATATAATTGTTATGATGATTAAAATAATATGGTTATTTATAATAAATGAATCACTACCTCCAATATATATGCTATAAAAATTGTTTTATATGTTCACACAGACACTTTTTTCACAAGTATCAAACTCTCATCCCATTTGGTAGTTTACATAGTCCATTCAATTACAAAAATACACAACTTTTTTATAAAATTCAAATAAAAATAAAATTACTTCACCTACTTGGAATTTTCAGAAGACATGTGCTCATTGCTACCTTCTATTTCTCTTTCCTTTTCTTCTCCTTTTATATGTTGTGTGCCCCCTCTCTTCGTGAAAATTCTGCCCATTCTAACTAATTTATTCCCTTTGAATGAGAATATGATTTACTCTAAATATTATGGTTTTTATTTTTTATACCTCCCTTTTCTTTTCCAGGATGTATATTATTTTTCTTTTCTAAAGCTCATTTTTAAAAAACTGATTTCCATTATGATTTTTTCTTTATTTTTAAAAAATTTATTTCCTTTTTGTTTTCTTATTTATTTTTATCATTTCTCCTAAATTAATTAATTAATAATAATAATAATAATAATAATAATAATAATAATAATAATAATAATAATAATAATAATAATAATAATAATAATAATAACACGCACACACATAATCATTTTAGTACATAAACTAATTATAATGACTTTATAAAAATACTACATGATGTAAACACATAAGATTAATTTCACATCA
>JARHVA010007086.1:197500-200000 GCA_037957365.1 Torreya grandis
AAAATAACTAAAAATGATCCTAAAAATGACACTCAAAAAGGACAAATTGAATGCAAAAATGAGTTCAAAAGTGAAACTACAGTAGGCAAAACTGTAGATACATAATCAGTGTATTAAAAAATCATTTCTAGAATGTATAAAATCGTAGCTATAGGTAATAATACAACTAGTGAATAATTAGTTTTGTAGATGGTTGAATGACTATCGACTATGACCATTTATTTTGTGCAAAACTATAAATGGTTGCATGATATATTGACTTAGAATACAAAACTGCAGATCATAATCTATGACTCTGCAATACCACAAGTCAAATAATGATATTACAGTTCACAAGTTGCATTTTTTCTTGCCTAGGAAAAATATTGAAGTCTAACAGTAGAGTATATACAAAATTATTCAAGTGTTAGAAAGTGATTAATGGAAATATTTACTAGATGATCAACTACTTGACTATTTTACCTAAACTTATCCAAACCAACTATGGAATCTACAAAATTATGACTATTTAGTCAATGTCACTACTTTATGTCAGTGATTTTTTAATGAGTAGTTGAGGGGTGTGTCAAGGGTGTTTGGTGTTCATCTAGGTAGTACTACCCCTCACCTACAAGTAAAAAAATATCAAGAAAAAAAAACAAAATTAAAAGATGAAAATTTGGATTTAGATTAGAGATTTTTGTGTCAAAACAAAAAATTACAAGGATAAAATAGAGACTCTTGTATAAAAAATGTGATTTGTAAATGTAGATATCACATAATCCCAATAACCTATCAGGACAATAGATTTTTATAGGTTAGGTTAATGCAAAACCAAATATTAGTGGACACAACTATAAATTCTATAGCAAAAATATGATTTAGAAATTGTAATATTGTAATAGGTCCAAATACATATCAGGTTAGCAAACCACTAGTGGTTAAGATACATGGTTAGCACACAATCATGATTCTTAGAGGCAAAAATGCTATTGAAATATCACAAGTTACATATTAAAATTATTGTTCACCTAGGCATGAAAATTTAATCAAATCTAAAGTTGTTTCCTTATCTAATCAATCTTATAAACTGCCAAAGCACATCCTAATAGGGAAGAGATTTAAATTATATGGGTCTTTTTATCTATGTTTACCATTGTGTAGATGAAATTTTGAGCTATGGAATTTTGATTATGTGATTATATCAAAATATCAAAAATGTCAATCCACCATTAATACCTAGATATATTTAGGAATAAAATACAAAGGGAAATGAGACATTCATACTACCATTAGATCCTAAAAGCTAATTGTTCTAAAATAATTTTCAAATAATAAAATAGACTAAAGGATTAATGGATGAAGATCACTTCCTATAGACTCATATTTGGTAACATGATGTTGGCTTTAGGAAAACACTTGGGTTGCATGGATTATTTGTATTTAAGACTAGAATGATAGTATGGAAGGTCATAAATTCATTGCTTTATTTTCTCATTGACGTGGAGATTTCATTGAATAAATAATTAGTTTGGCCATGGAGGAGTGTCTTGTTTAAATATATTGAGGGTAGGAAGACCAATGGTCACCATTAAATGTTGGTTAACACAAGATCAAAGGTGGAGGATTATTTAATAAATGAAAAATTCCTTGGAATCCTCTAAAATAGAGGCTTATAGAGAAAAAGGGGCAAAGTTAGAGAGGATTTTAGAATTGGATAACTCTAGAATCCTTTAATGGTTAAGTAATATTATTAGGGGATTAATATAGGTGATTAGATATATGATTAGGGACTAGGGATGTGAGAGAACCTAGGTATAGGCTAGGGTAGGTGGGTAGGTGGGTCATGGTAATTTTAAATTCCTAAATAATGGACAAGTGGGATAATTTAGTGGATAGTAGGGAATTAAGTAAATTAATTGATTTATGGGGTCAAAATAAGGTTAGTGGATGAAGCATGAAGAAGGGGGCTATTAGATAAATGACTAGAAGGGGTAATTTTAAGATGGAATTAAATGAGATAAATGAGATTAGTATCAACTAAAAATAATATTAGTGATGATAAATAAAATGAGTGAACTAAAGTTCATACAAGAAGATATTCTAAGTGGCTAATGACCATGCACAAAACACATGGTTGTACATGGCACTATAAGTATGAAGAGGAACATGTAAAAATTTAAGTATAGACTATGCCATTATAAGTATGGTTGTAATATTATTAGGTGATTAATATAGGTGATTATATATGTGATTAGGGACTAGGGATGTAAGAGAACCTAGGTATAGGCTAGGGTAGGTGGGTAGGTGAGTCATGGTAATTTTAAATTCCCAAATAATGGACAAGTGGGATAAGTTAGTGGATAATAGGGAATTACGTGAATTAATTAATTTTTAGGGTCAGAATAACGTTAACAACTATAGCATGAAGAAGGGGGCTGTTAGATAAATGACTAGAAGGGGTGATTTTAGGATGGAATTAAATGAGATAAATTATATTAGTATCAACTAAAAATAATAT
>JARHVA010007086.1:207500-220000 GCA_037957365.1 Torreya grandis
GTCAACATGAATAAAACCATGAAAAATTGGTATTCAAGAGAGAAATTATACTTAAAATTTTAATGTATTTATGTTAAATTTTAGGCATAAATATTGACATCAAAATTTTAATGTGAATTTATGAATTTTAATTTCCGGCTAAAACTTTTATTGTGGATTTATGCATTTTAACTCTTAAAAGCCTTTATTCCAATGCTAAAATTTATGTAAAATGTTGTAAGTATTATATTGTCTATGACATAAAATTGATTTATATCTTACTAAATAAATCACTCTACTTATAGAATACTGAACAAGAGTTTTAAGTGGTTAAACCAAAAAATTATTAGATATAGAAATAATAAACCTAAACATAACTTTCAAATTTATAATCCAAAAATCTGACAAATATTTTTAAAATTATATATATAATTAGTGATTAATGTAAAAGGTTCATAATCTTTCACTAAAACCAGAAATAAAGTATTTTCTATTAGAGTTCAAGATCTCTCTACATCAGAATTTTTGTAATAATCACATATGTACCACAAGACAAGAAATTTAAACCAAAAAAATAATTTAATCATAATTTATTCTTTAAAAACATGACTCCATAATTCAAAACATCTAGAGACTTTTCAACAATGCCTCCACATACAAATTGGATGTAAATGAATAGAGACAAAGTGTTCAAAAAATATTTCATGGTATATTTGAAAACTAAGTATAATATTTAAGACTGATTTGAAAACTATATTCCAAATTTTTGAAGACACCACAATAAAAGAGACATTAGGGTGAATTATGATGTAGAAAAAGAGGTCAAACTTATAGAGGTCATAAATTTTGATGCATAGCTCTATTTGAGCCCGTATTCATGCCAAAACAACCATCTCAAAACATTCAATTCTTCCAGAACCCGAACTTTCAAATATGGAACATTTTTGATATTTGTCAAGGCCAAAAGTGAACATCTTAGAGTCTAAAATTGTAGTTTAATTTTCTTTTTGGGTTTTTTTCTAAATATAAAAGTTATCTATTTTTATAACTAGACACAAGCTTCAGTTTAAATTCATTCAATAAGTTAATTTTAGAGATCATGTACTTGCATGAGAATATTTTTGAAAATAAAAACTACTAAAAATAGAAAGTTAAATTTTATTATTTTTAGGTTTTATTTATAGATTTATAATTTTTGCATATAAACTCCAATTTTGTGTTGAAGTTTATTTATGAATGGTTTGTAATTATTTGAGTCATTCAATATGAATCAATATTAGTTATTGTTCATAATCTTGGTCTATAGGTAATTTCATTGTCTTGATAGTATTTTGGTTCATTATTTGGTACTAGAGAAAGTTAAAATCTTGGAAGTGTAAGAGATTATAAAAGGACAAGGAGGAATTGCTTAGATAAACTGTACTATGCAAGAGTTAAAGAGGCAAGTAAAATAATTAACCTATATTATTACAAATCCAAGACATAGGAGAATAGAAGATGATGTAGAAGAAGACACAGAGCAGAAAAAAAATTCTACAAGAAGATCAATAAGATTATACACCATCAATAGAAGAGACGATAGTTACAGCCATAGAAGGAATGAAGGAATTAAGGTTGACATTTTAGATTATGGTTAAAGTTTAAAACCAAATGAGTTGATAGATTGGATGAACAACATGGAGAAGTTTTTCAAATCAATAACTATGAAATAATATAAGAAGGTAAATTTTGGATGCATAAAATTTAAGAGTCATGCAATGATTTAGTTAGATAACTAGTAGAAAGAATGAAAAAGAAAAGGTAAAGATAAGATCAACTCATGAAAAAATTGGATAAGAAGTGATGGGATAAATTTATTACTATGGATTATGCATAAAACCTATATAGAAGATTTCAAAATTTGAGACAAAAGGATCATAATATCCAAGAGTCTATAGATGAGTTTTACAATCTTTCCATACATGTGAAACATTATGAGATAGAAGAGTATATGGATTCAAGGTATTTAAATGGTTTGACGTTTTTTATTCAAGATGAATTAAGCATGCATATAATACTTTGGATGAAGGAATCTTATCAGTTAGCTTTGAAGGCATAAAAATATAGATAGAATTTCATAAGAACATCTACTAGGTCAAGAAGAGGACAATCTCCTCCAATAAAGGGATGAGGTTGATTTAAAGCAAATAGAAGTGGGTTTAATACCATTAGGTGAGAATCATCAAATTATCCATAAAGAGAAAAATATAATAGGGAAGGGTTTCAAAACCAACAAAGAGGAAGAGGATTTTAGAGAGGACAAAGCTATGGTGATGGTAGAGGATGGATTCCAAATCAATGCAGGTCTTATGTTTGTTATAGATTTGGAAAAGAAGGCCATAGAGTTTTTGAGTGTCCACACTACCAATATCTAGAAAGGAGGCAAGAGGATCACTTGATAGTGAATTTAATTGAAGCTAAAATAGAAGATTAAAGCAATGAGTTGCTGCTATAGATATTGGAGAAAATCTCATGATGAGAAGAATAATGATTGTTCCAAATAAATGACATACACATAATAAATAATGTGGTGATGCATGAATGAAAATAAATATATTTCGAACAAAGTGTAACTTAGGAGGTAAGACATCCAAAGTATTTATAGATGGTGGTAGTTATGAAAATATGGTTTTTTAAGAAATGATTAAGAAACTAGGTTTACATTGTGAGAAACATCCTAATCCTTATTGGATTTTGTGGTTTAAGAAAGGAAATTAAGTTATAGTAGATAAATAGTGCTTAATCAAGTTTTTTATAGGTAAAACTTACAAGGATCAAATATGGTGTGATGTTATACCCATGGATGTATGCCATGTGTTATTAGAAAGGCCATGGCAGTTTGGAAGAAAAATAGTTCATGATAAAGCAAAGAACACACAGTTTTTGAAAAGGTGGTACGGAGGTAGTTTTGTTAACTCTTAAACAAGAAGGATAGGCTGAAATCATGGTGACTACAAAAGAAATTATCAAAGATATGAAGAAGACAAGTTGTTCATATCTATTAGTAATGATGAAAGAAGACACAAAAGTGGTGCAAATACTACCATCCGTTGGTACGAATTTTATATTGTCTGTCAGATTAGTGCATTGGGTCTTCAACTGTTGTGCATAGGAGGCATTCAGAGAAGGGTCCATGCCTCCATTTGCAGTGAAGTTGTAAAGCCTGTTGCTGAAAAAATTACAGTGACCAATTCCAATCGTATCTGCACCTACACAAATATTCATAGAAACTAGTATGTCACTACATACAAGTAAAATCATTACGAACGTGGGAAACATTTAATCAAGATATGATGATATAGACACTAAAACATTTATTCATTCTAAATATTGATTCCAAACTATAAAATAATTATGTTTATTTGATTTTTATCAATCACCCACCTGAGAGTACAACAATGTCTTTAACGTTGAGAGATTCTTTTGCGGAAGATGCCTTTAGCTGAGAGAAAGTAAACGTTGGCTGGGGAATATTGGCAAGTGCGTTGCTCTGTTTTGAGATCACCCCATACCTTCGATCGGTCTTCCCATAGAAATTATTTACAAGATTTCCCCCAGACACACATACAACTGTTGTTATAAGAGCTACAGCAACTGCCAACCAGATGCTCGCCATATTCATCTTCATCTTCATCGTGATTACAACAACTCCTATTTATATCCTCCAATAGTTCAGTCTGGGCATTCGATTCTTCTGTAATTAAACTTATACATCTGTACTGCGAATACCTGCTCCAATTATCCCCGTCGCGCCGCAGAAGATTACCGAGTTTATTTCTTCAATTTATAAATATCTAGTATTGATGTGATACAGTTGACATTTGGATGTAATCGATAGAATAAGGAATTCGATGAATATACAGACGTCAAAGTTAAAACCTATTAATTATCCACAAGGCACATGATTCAGGGTTCATGATTCATCTGTTTGGTAGGAATGCATTGATATTTTAATAGGAATTCCATTAAAATGAGGGATTCCATTGATCATCTTTTAAAATAAGAATGTTGAAAAAGTTAAAATGTAGTTTGTTTACAAATACAAATACAATAATGTGGTCAACAACTAGTAAATTAAACTGGATTATAAAGTTCGTGCTTATCTCTATATCTCCAACGTTGATATTTTAATAATTAAGGAATAAGTATGTGCTTTCTTCTTCTTCGTATTATTATTATACATGTTTTTACATAAATAGATAAATTTTTTATTTAAAATAAAAATGCAATGATTTTTTTCTAAAGGTCTATGAACTCAGTTGTTGTATTTATGTCTCTAAAGGAAAAGAGAGTTTTAAATTAGTCTAAGGATGATTAAAAGTTGAATACATATACCAAGATCATTAGAGCACTACTTACAAATAATTTTATCAGACTAAAATCTCAATTCTATTTAAGTGATATCAAATAAGTAACATGAACATCTATGAAGAGCTTAGGTTCCAAATGATATCGTGAAGACCCATGCTTCTAAATTAAATTTCTTGTACTAGATAATTTCTACTAATTCAAAAAAGATGAAAAACCTAGAACCCTTAGCTTCTTAATATCCCTTGAGCAATGTGATAAACTAGTAATGAAGGATAAACATAGTCCAAGTCCGATTGTAGTTTTGATCCCTAAAATGAATAGACAAAAAACCTAAACATGATCTAGAGTAGAACACAACATAAAGAGAATGAAGGCGTCCCATTAAATAACATGTGTTCTTCTTCACAAAATAAATAATAAAATGACCATAACATTGAGACTACCTCACTTGAAGTGAATATCATAAGATGTTCCCCATGAGCATCAATACCCAAAATATCATCAAACCTAGTGAAAAATTATAGATTTCTAGAAATGTGTAGACACCTAAAAATGATCATTGGATATTTATTAATTGTAAAAAATCCATTTTAAAATTTTCCATCTTTTATTACTACTCAAACTTACTTTGAATAGTCATTTTTCATTTTATTCTATTTTTAGGTATTTCTAATCATGTTCTCCCTCTTTTGCTCTTGTATCTTCTCTACTCCTTCCATGTTTCCTTATATCTTTACTATATTTCCATACATGAATGTTTAATAGTTTAGGGGGAGGGCCTTCTTACCCAAATTTGCATCCCTGAAAGGTTGTGGATATTGTCTTCATGGGTTTACTTATTATTGTTTAGTAGCTTGACCATTAACAAGGTCCTACTTAGGTTTAGGATATTGATAAATAATGAATTTTAGATACCAGTAACTTATGAAATTAATGCAAATATTTAGATAGGGAATTGATGAATTTAAGAAAATCTAATGAGCATTTACTACTGCATTCAAGAGGAAATCAAGAATTTGTTATAACACTTAAATTCATAGTAATAATACACAATATCACACTAGAATGTGCACCTAACTAAATTGCATTTCACATGGTATATTTTATTTAATATTTTATATTTTTTAGGGGTTGGATAATTATCCATTGCTTAAAATTTGTGCTAACCTTAAGCACAAGCCTTAAAAAAAAATGATCCTTATCTTTTATAGGTTCATGTGCCCTAATAGGGTTGGAAAAAGAAGACTAATTTCAAAGATAATAATGCCACTAGAGTTGCATAACTCTTTTTTAAGGATATTATGATATTGCATAGTGTTATAAAAACCATTACATCAGATTAGGACACAAAATAAATCCAAGTCATTTTTAGATATCATTATGGAGGAAGATGGGGACTAAGATATAACTCAATAGTGCATAACATCCCCAAACATATGAACAAATAAAATTTGTAAAGAGAAGCTTGGGAAATTTATTGAGATGCATAGTTGGAGATAAGGCTAAGCAATGAGACTCAACTTTACCACAAGTTGAATTTGCATATAATATTTTAGTGAATAAATCAACAAGTAAATCAAAATTTTAGATTATTTGTGGGAAAAATTATATGAGTGTTTTAGATTTAGTATATTTACCAATTACATAATGAGTTAGTGCTTGTGCTTATCTCTCTATCTCCAACATTGATATTTTAATAATAAAGGAATAAGTATGTGTTTTCTTCTTCTTCCTCTATTATTATTATTATTATTATTATTATTATTATTATTATTATTATTATTATTATTATTATTATTATTATTATTATTATTATTATTATTATTATAGATTAAAAATTTATTTAAAATAAAAATGCAATGAATATCTCTAAAGGTCTATGAACCTAGTTGTCTTATTTATGTCTATAAATAAAAAGGAGTTTTAAATTAATCTAAGGATGATTAAAAGTTAAATAAATCTACCAAGATGATTAGAACACTGCTTAAAAATAACTCTATCAAACTAGAATCTCGATTCTATATAATTGATATCAAATAAGTAACATGAACATCTATGAAGAGCTTAGGTTCCAAATGCTATCATGAAGACTCATGATTCTAAATTAAATTCCCTACACTTGGTAATTTCTATTAACTCAAAAAAATGGAAAACATGAACCCCTAGCTTCTAAATTTTTGTTAAGCAATGTGATAAAATAGTAGTGAAGGATAAATAGAGTCTAAGTCTGATTGTGATTTTGATCCCTAAAATGAATAGACAAGAAACCTAAACGTGATCTAGAGTAGGACATGACATAAAGAACATAAGGGTGTCCCATTAAATATGATATGTTCTTCTTCATAGAATAAATAATAAAATGACCCATAAAATGGATACTACCTCATTTGAAGTGAATATCATAAGATGTTCCCCATGACCATCAATACCTAAAAGATAATCAAGCCTAGTGAAATATTATAGGATTAGAGTAATGTGTAGAGACCTAAAAATTCCATTTTATAAATTTACATCTTTTATTACTACTTGAAATTTATGCTCAATCATATTTTTTCATTTTCTTTAATTTTTAGGTGTTTCTCATCATGCTCTCCCTCTTTTGCTCTTGTATCTTCTCTACTCCTTCCATATTTCCCTATATTTTTACTATATTTTCATACAACCATTTTTAATAGTTAAGGGGGAGGGCACTTCTTACCCAAATTTGGGTCCCTTAAGGATTGTGGATATTGTTTTATGGGGTTTGCTTCCTATTTTGTACTAGCTTGACCACTAACAAGGTCTGACTTTGGTTTAAGATATCAATAAATACTTACATATATTAGTGTATTTTAGATATCAATAAATTATGAAATCAATGCAAATATTTAGATAGGGCATTAGAGAATCTAAGCAAATTTATAGAGAATTTACTACTACATTCAAGAGGAAATCAAGAATTTGTTATAACACTTAAATTCATAGTAATCAGACATAACATCACACTAGAATGTACTCCTAACTAAATTGAATTTCATAAAGTATATTTTATTTGATATTCTATATGATTTCCCACTCATGTTCCAATGTATTTTGATGAATGGCTTGAACATCATCACATTCAACATCACTTTGGTTTTCATGGTCATCTGGCATAACCCTCTGCTCCACATGCCAAGGATTTTAATTAAATGACTCCTAGTTTGATACTATTATATCATCATCAATTCTATTATCTATTTCTATATTATGAAATGGATTGTAAAGTAATAACTCTAACTAACAAAAATCAACCCATTTTTTGATTCCCACACTGGTACTGTAGTAAACCTTGGGAATATTCTCACAATAGTTTCCACACTCTTGGCCTCCCATTTATTATCTCACTTTCAATTGGGATTATATGACAATAATATAACTATTTCTATAAGTGAAAAACTTTCCTTTTCATAAGGTCTATTCATGTATCCATCAATGAAATTTTTTAAGGTTTTATCATTTTCTAATTCTATAGTAAGTCTCACCAGTTTGAACACTTCACGTGAAAGACTCAAAGTGAAAAACACTCTATTTATCTCTACCAATGAAAGCTCTAACAACATATAACATGTCTCTTGTGCCCCAATGTATCTTTAGACAAGGGTTTATGTTAGGAGTCTTCTATGTGCTCTAGTTGCTAATTGATCAGGATTTTCAATGTTTTCAAGTTGCATTAACATTTGATGATAAGTTTTAGAACTCTTCTCAGTTGTTGCTACATATTTTCCAATGTAATTAGTTACCTCATGTTTTGAAATCATAGGTAACCAATCTACATTTGATCTCCACACTTTTAGTATGTTTCAATTATCTGTATTTACATGATCATCATTTATTGTAGCCTCGTATTTTTATCTCTTGTTTCTAGGTCTTGAAATAATTTTGATCCATTCGTATTCAACGGCCATGGTGTATTTTACTTATAAAAATAACAAAATAAATAGTTTCTATAAGCACATTATGCTATATTTATATATAGGAAAAATGAAATCAATCTCAATACTATAGAAAAAATGAACGTTTGAATATCTTACCTACAAATCATCCTTCATCTTTTCTTACATAAATAAGCACCTTATCTACACATTGTATGATGCTCTAAAAAATTAAGCAGCTCTTCATAGTCATGGTCAAGATCCACTTGGGTCGTTGATGTGTATTTCAAAGACATGGATGTTGCATAAATTTTTGTAATACCTATATTTCATCATATATGGGATTTTATCTATCAGCATGAGACAACTTAATTTTTATGTAAAAATTATATATGAAAAATATTAATAGCATACTTGTATGTTTCAATGATGTGGATCTTCACATGGATTACAGGCATGGACAATAGAATCAAAGTATTTTTAAGCATTTTGAAGATCATGATTATTTGTCCAATCAAGGTTCTCCATATTTGGTGTTCCCTCTAACCATATGAACCCATGTACATGTGGTGAACCTCTATGTTTCCATTCATATCTAGACCAATGATATTTCAATTTAATTCTTTTTTGTAAAATATAATTTCAAAAAATTGTATGTGACAAGTGCATGTAATATGCCACAATATGAGGATAATCAATAATATTCTATGGATTCCATTTTTATGATTCTTGGGGATTGGTTGGTGGTGTTCCTAGTATTAGCACATGTAGATTGGACCAATACATATCAACTACACTGAACGTGAAGAAAATTTTTTTTGTTCCAATTTGATGCAACATGTCAATTAATTTTGCATGGTTTTTTTCCCAATAAGACCTTTTACCCCTAAATGAGGTACCAAAATGCATCAAATAATCAGCTAGATGAGAGTGAGGCACACTGTCCATATGCTCCAATAATTCATTAATGGTCATTTGAATGTATTGCAAACACATTTTCATAAACACTACAGATTAATTTTGTGCATGATTTCTCATAATCATATTAATCATGTAATATCTTAATCATGGGTGTCATCCAAAGTGGTGATCCCTATATCGAATCAAATTTTTAACAAATTGATGTAGATGTAATCATTTCATTCTTAGTTCTAACCAATCACATCTTCCATCTAGAAAAAATGTGCAAAAGGCCATATCAATTAACCCTTTTGTGATATACTCATTAATAGGGGTTGTACCAATTCTTAACCAATCCATTAGATCTTTATGATTTACATTAGGATTATTCACCCATGCATGGATCAATTCCATGTCTCTCATGGAATTTGGGGGTTTAGAGGCCATTGCATTCATGTGATTGATGATATTTCCTTCATCCATCTCCATCATCAGACCCTAAAATACATACTCATTCACATCTAAATCAAACTCCATATTTATAGAGTTTAATTAGTTAAAGATATTTTTCTAAAAATTGGGTGAAAGTTTTATAAGAGCATTTTCATAAATTTGAAAATCTCTATAGAACTTGTCATGTTCTATTTTATATTTTAGTGCTCTCTCTCTCTCTCTCTCTCTCTCTCTCTCTCTCTCTCTCTCTCTCTCTCTCTCTCTCTCTCTCTCTCTCTCTCTCTCTCTCTCTCTCTCTCTATCTATCTATTGATTTTAAAATTATAATTCATTCCACGTTGATCTCTTCTTTAAACAACAATGATCGTTAAATCTTTTATCTGATGTGGTAAAACCTTAGCAATTTCTTTCACTTCTTATGGAAAACTAATTGTATGTCCTTTATATTTATATTGACGTCAAGTTTCATGTGTGACTTGAAGGATTGAATTAACTTTTCTTATCAACATCTCTTCTACTTGGGTTAAGCATGCAAGGTCTGGTGGGTATGGACCAGGATCTGTATTGTTTGATGCTAAAAATTGATGATCATTTATCTCTTATCGACATCTATGGAAAATTGAACATTCAAGTGCTTGAGAGATATTTATTCTGGGGTAAAATTCTTGTTAAATATAACACGTAATTAGAGAAGCCAATTATTCTAGATGATGATGAAATATGATCTATAATGTCTTCAAAGTTTAAATCTTCCTCAACATTTCCATTGTTATCATTTATATTTTGTATATTATTTTTAAAATTGTTATCCATGGAATTTATTTCTATATTATTCATTGTGTCTAACACATGTTATATGGTCATGGAAATCACTTCTTCAGAGTTAACTTGGTATTAAAATTTATTCGGTGATGTGTTTGAACTGATTCATGATTATGTTCTTGTAGTTGGTTTCTATTTTCCACTATAAATTGATTCAGATACATTTCTCTTTGAATTATTCTTCTCAATCTTCATTTATATTATTATGATGTTCATTCATGGTATTCTATCATTTCTTGGGCATGTTGTCTCATTTCTACTTCTAACTCTTCAGCAGGCGTTTCAGCCCCACGTTTTACACATCTTTCTCTTTCATTTTCATTGTGTGGTTATCTTTGTTCATATGTCATTTGTTCACATTATTGTCTTTAATATTACTGAGAATATTATTTTTGATATTATCTTTGCTACTCTTTAGTTTTAAAATTCATTTGTGGATGAGCCATACCTATAAAAAATAGGCATACAACATCAAAACTTTTATATAACAATTTTAAAATATAATATACACAATTAATGATTAAATAATAAAAATAATTTATCCATAAATTAAAAAAATAAATAAAAAGTATTAATAATTATATAATACACATATAATACTATTTTTATTTTTTAAATTTTAATAAAATTTTACCATTATAAAAAAATATTTAAAATTTAAAAAAAAATTAAATAAATGTTATTGAATTTTATCTTTATAAAATAAACACATGAAAATAAAAATTAATTTTATTAAAAATTTATAAATACATTTATCATATTCTATTATTTTAATTTTATTTAAAATTCTCATAATGAAAACAAATTAAATAAAAAAACTAACTTAAATAATCAAACTACAGACATTTAAACTATAGACATTTATCTCCCCTCCCTTTTAAGTAGATATCATATGATTTAACATAAATGGTTTATAAAACAATAATGCTTTCAAAAACCTATACCATTAACATACTACAGTTAATCTATTATCTTATAGCCTATAATAAATATATGTAATATATAGAATATTTATCTAGATAATTACCCATCAGCATGCTATATATGTAACTATGTATAATATTTAGCTATAAAAAACTTATATATAAAAAGACATAATATTAATGATTGATGTACATAAAAAAACATAAATGTTTTATATTTAAACATTAAAACCCTAAAATGATTATATTTAAACACAATGAACAAAAAATCAAAACCATTTTTCCATACTTGAATTGAAAGAAATATTTGCGGCAATGACAACATCGGCAGTAGAAGGAATAGAAAAATCAAATTACAAGTGGATGATTGGATGAATAAATAATTTTTTGAACAGTAGGAAACTCTTTTAAATATATGTCTATATAGAAGAATATATATCATTCCAGATTCAAATATTGATCACTATTTTTTTCCTTTATTTTGTTGTATATTTATATATTTTTATTGAATCTTTTTTTTATATATACATTTATTTTCAAACGACATGTGAAATATTCTATTTGTTTTTTTTTTAGCTAATTTTTTTTGTTTTTATTGATCTATCAGCTCACAAAAAATAAATGTGAACAACTGACGCCATTACACGCCATGGCAGTGATGTTGAACATGGGTTGAGTTAAAGAAAATAAAAAAATAGAACTTGATATGGCAACAATGTTAATACTATTGGGTAAAAAGGATTATTTTTTAATGATATTTTAGGAGAAGAAGAAGTGATTGCAAGAAGATACGGTAATGGTAGCAATGACTGCATCTATGAATAATCATATGGCGTATCACCATATGGATATTGAAGGCTGCCTAGGGCATATTATTTTCTCAGGTATCATCATCATCATCATCATCATCATCATCATCATCATCATCATCACTATAAATATCTTTTTGCATGTTCATCCAACACAAATATGTTTGGCTTACAAGAAGTCACTTATTCGAATCACGGGAGAAGCATTTTAAGCAACAAGCATGTGGCTCAAATAGTGTAGGCAAGATCTTTCATATAATTTAAGATTTAATTTATTGTTTTATAATTTTTAATTTAAATTAATAATTACATAAATTATAATTAATAATTAATAATTAAATAAAATATATTTTAAATTTAGAATAAAATAA
>JARHVA010007086.1:225000-255000 GCA_037957365.1 Torreya grandis
ATGAAATAAGAAAATAAATCAAATTTTTCATGCTATAAAATATAATGGTCATATGCTAATTTGATGGGATCACTTAAAAAAAGACCAATAAAGGGTAAAGAAAATATCAAGACATAGAGCAAGATGGAGAAGAAGCTAATAGAGAAATTTATTTCTATAAATAATGCACAAAACCTATATAAAATATGTAAAAAATTAAAGTAAAAGTATCATAGTGTACAAGACTATAAAAATGTGTTTTACAATATACCTATATGAGTGGGGCATGACAAAACAAAATAATATATGGATGTAAGGTATGTAAATGGTTTCAAGTTTTACATTCATGATGAGTTGAACATGCACCTAATAAATAACATTGAATAGGTTTACAAATTATATTTGAATGTTAAAAAAAAGAAAAAGAAAGAAAGAATAAAAGTTTTTAGATGATTAACTAGGACAAAAGTGGATAATCATCTCCAAAGGGATGAGGTGGGTTTAATCTCATTAGATGGAAATGATAGCTTGGAATAGAAAATTAAAAATATAAAAACAAAGCTTTGAAAATATATAAAGGGGAATATGATTTCATAGTATTAAAGGATATGCTAGTAGTAGAGGATGGAATGGTCAATATAGAACTTGAGTTTCTTAAAGATGTGGAGAAGCGAAGAAATCATTTGTGTTTTTGAATTATAAAAAAAAATTAAGGAGGAAACTAGATCAATCAAGACTGAATCTAGTTGATAACAAAACAAAGTAATAAAATATTAAAATCGTAACAAACATAGTAGAAAATATCATGATGATCAGAACAATGATAGCTTCAAGGAAATAATAGATTGAGAGTAAATAACATGGTGATTCATGGCTTCTCAAATATTTTAAAAAAAAGGCTTGCTTTAGGAGGTAAAACATGTAAAGTTATTTTTTAATAGTTGTGAAAATATGGTTTATATGGAAATTATACATAAAATATGTCTACAATGCAAAATTCATCCTTATCCTTAATAGATTACATGGTTAAATAAAGGAAACAAAGTTCTAATATATAAAAGGTGTTTAATAATGTTTTCTATAGGTAAAAAATAATGGAACATGGTGAGATGTTATCCCAATGGATGTATACTACATTTTATTGGGAAGATCATGATAATATGATATAATAACAATTCATTATGGAACAAATAATATTTATACTTTTTTCTTTAATATGGCATAAAGGTAGTTTTATTACCTCCTAAATAAGGACATGTATAAGGATTATTTTCCATAAAATAATTCATCAATTACATGAGTATGGTGGGTTAGTATTATGGATCACTAACTAAAAAATGCAGATATATAATTGGTGTAAATTAAAACAAAGGAACTAAAAGTTTTTAAATCATATGCAAATTTTATGTCTAAGGATTTTCCATATGCTTTAACACAAAAAAGGAACATTTAACATCATATTGATTTGATTACAGGATCAAATCTACCCAATCAATCAACTTATGGGGTGAGTCAATAAAAAATATTTAGAGTTAGATAGAGAAGTTATTGAGTTGGTTAGAATAGGTGTAGTAATGGAGAGAATGAGTCCATTTAAAACACCAATATTAATAAATAAAAATAAATATGTAACATCTTAAATTGTGGATAACATATCAGTCAATAAAACCACAATCAAATATAGATTTCCTATACCTCACTTAGATGATATGGTGGATGTGCTTGTAAGAGAAAAATACTTTACTAATATTGATCTATGGAGTGGATATTATTAGAATTAGATTCATGAAGGAGACGATTGAAAAATAACATTCAATATGACGAATCACTATGAATGGATGGTCATGCCATTCAAATTATCAAATGCACCCAAAAAATTTATTAAGATGATGGATATAGTAATACAATATTACATCGGTAAGTTTTTAGTGGTTTAATTTTATGATATTTTGATATTTGTTAAGATGAATGATGAACACTTACATCATTTGAGAATGGTAGTATAATTTTTAACAAATGAGAAGCTCTATGAAGGTTTGGAGAAGTGCAAGTTTATGCATAAAAGTTTGGAATTTTTTGAATTTGTAGATTCAAAAGATGGAATAAGACTAGATGAATAAAAGGTGAAGATAATTTTTTAGTGGCCTATTTCAAGAATATCATAAAATTTAAGAAATTTAAATGTTTTATCAACCTTTTACATAAATTTAATTAATAATTTTTGTGGTATTGTTGCACTAAAAAAAAATTGCATGAGGGGAAAATATTTTTTATGGATAAAAGTGATGATGCCAAGAAATGGATTTCATATCACATAAGTATTATCTTAGAAACCCATTTTTTTTTCCATTATTAAAGGTCTCATCCATGTTTAATAATATAAACTTCACTTGTGGCACACATTTTTGTTGTCATGGTATATGAATGAGAACAATGACTAAATAATTTGATAATCTTATTCATCAACAACAGGTTCATATAAATACACAACAAAGTAGTTATACCTATTGGCTAACCTATGGTAACTATCAACCAACCCACTTAACTGTTATGCTTAGAAAGCTCCTGTAACTGCTATGAGTAGTTGTATAATGATTACCATATAATCTCCTAACTAGATATAATAGATCACCAAACTAAAGATAACTAAACTAAACAATGCAATATCTAAATAACGCTAACATTCCCAACTTATTAATTATTCTTTATAAACATCATATTTCTTGATGTGTTCCCTCCTTTATTTCAAACAATGTAAAAATATTTTACACTCTCCATGTATCCTACTCACTTTTTGAGGTGGCATGACATATTTGTAGCTTCATGGTCTTGGTGGGACCTTGGTTTTTCCTTTCAAAATTACCACAAACCTGGTAAGTGACACGAGTACATCTCTTTGTTAACACCTTTGGTGGTTTCTAGGATTAACACAAAACCATATGGTTTTCTTCTGTAGGTTGACCACAAACCTAGAGATGGTAGGAGGTGTCAACTATTTGATACATTCGGGTGGTTTCTCAGACTTACACAAATCATTTTCTAATAAATAAACACTATTTTAGTGCTTTGCTCCTCACAACATTCTTTTTCAAGAGGTACCAAACTAGAAAATAATGCTTGCTATTTTTACTGAAAAACACACTTTAAAATAAAACATAAAATAAACACACCTAAAATTTCCACCATAGAAATAACTTAACTCCATTGTAGGTGAGTCATGAGAGGATGTCAATTTTCCTCCACCCTCTCGTAAATAAAGCTGATTACTTAGCAAATGTGTCGATGAAGATTAATTGTATGTCATTTTGTTGAGGAAATATCCCCCCATAGTTTGGACCCATTTGACATTTCATGAAATTTGACTCAGGAAGTCGCATACAAATGACAATGCATCCTTGTATAAATAATTAATTTTGAGAAAAATAAATAAGTGACTACTAACTTTAAACTTAAGTTGATAACATACCTAAAAATTAATGAAAGAATATTAAATACGCATTTGACCGTATACTAATATTAAATAATCTTAAATAAGGATTTAACCATATACTAATATTAAAGACTTAGTCATAAAAACAACACTGTAACCTTAACAAGTCTTTATTTGACAACTTAAAACTATGACACATAATCGACATAAAATTTTAAACTAAAAACTAAAAATAGACTGTTAAATAAATACTAACCACCTTTAACAAACATACGAGTACTACTAGTACTCAAATCAAAATGTTAAACATTTACTTTAAGCTACACCTTCTTAGGTATTGCCACACTTTATCCTTTGCATTTGATTCTCTACTCTTATGTAGAGATCTCAAGATTACAAGCATCTAATATATGTTACATGAATCTCCATGTTGGCACAAATTCAAAATTTAGTAGACTACCTTACATTGTTTCTCCTTGCATGGGTTGATGGCTCTTCTATAGAGTTATTTTGCTTTAACAATTGGGATTCACTTTTATATTTTAACCATTGTCTCTAACAGTTTCTTACATGCTTCCATAGTCTATAATAGACTTCCTTATGTAATTTCCAAGTCCTTGATCACCTCTACTATCTTGTTTTGATTAGGGAGGTAGAAAATAGCCTAGATGAAAGCTTGTTGTCAATTTCACTACTAGATGAAGACTTAGAATGACTTTAGATTTTCATGTTTATTGAATCTATTCTCTTAGACTCAAAATTTGATTCTCATACTGATGCTCCAATATATGTATGGACCATGCAAGTTTTAGGAAAAATGTTGATGCTCTAATGTATGTAATTATTGAATGAACCCAACATATTATTGGTGTGTCATACACAAAGAATGCCAAGACAAAAGTTTAAAAATTGTAGATCACTATATAAATTTAATCTAATCTAAATAAGAAGTCTTCAAAGCATATAATGCCATTGGTGGGACAATGAGATATATCAGTTGCTACTTATAAGTACATAAACTTCCATCAGAGGCATAAAAATAATAGTGCTTTAATAGCAAAAGAAGGAGAATAATTAATGAATAATTTGATAATCTTGTTGATCAATAATAGGTTCATATAAATACATAGCAAAGTAGTTGTACTTATTTATTGACTTGTGGTAACTGTCAACTAACCCACATAAAAACTATGCTAATAAAGCTCATATAACCACTATGATTAGCTATATAACTACATCTATCTAATAACCTAACCAGTTATAACAGATCACCAAACTAAAGCTAACTAAACTAAATAATGTAATATCTAAATAATGCTAATAGTATAATATTTATGATTAGTTGTATCATTTAATGATTTTGTCTATAACATTACTAATTTTAATATATAAAATTCTAAATATAACTTCTATCTTAAAATGTAAGTAAAACTATTTAAGAAACAATCATCTTGTATCATCTATACTACAACCCATAACAACTACTATTAAATTTTTCAAAATTGTTAGATAACCCAAAGTAATTGGGAAGCTAACACATATAAACTAGGTTGTCAACCAATAGAAAATAAGTTGTTATCTCATATCTATTTGATTTAAAAACCATTAAAATTCTGTGAAAACCATATAAATCAGATTATAATCGATAATAACTTTGTTATACATGGTATTTCTAGATTGCAACAACTAAATGGTGGTTCAAACTATATTACTTCCATATTTTAAGGAGAACATATATTTTCAAATTAAAGGAAAAGGATAAGTTAATATTGTAGTATATAATAATTATCATTGTCCCATTTTATAAATTTAGTTTATCTTCATGATTCGATTGGTTATTTTGTTCTCATGCCAACAAACTCCTTATTCAAATTTTTGTTGTTGTAACCCCTACTATTCATATAAGATATTTTTTATTATATTATAATTATTCTGCTATTATAGATTCATTTTATTTTAGTTATTTTATCCCTTATGTTTTAAAAAATCCTCATGGTCTCTTTATATAAGTATAATGTTGTAGGGTATAAATATAGAGTTAGAGATTAGAGGAATAGAAAAATAGAACAAGACTATTGTAATTTGAGTTGTAATAATTTTATAAATTAATATTCATGAATAAAATATATATTATTAATAATTTTTTTATTATATTCAATCATATTATAGACAAGGAGGGGAGACAAATTTAGTCCAATTGAGTTAGGGCCTACTTGTATTGATTTAGTAGTTTGGTTCTTAGTCTGTTACCTATTTTATTTTTATTATGTGTATATTCATTTTATTCCATTCCTATAAGTGTGTGAACCTTTAAATTTAGTGTGTGTACTTTATATATTATATGGGAAGTTTCAAATATAGGTTAGTATTTAATATCATGTTATGTAATTTATTATAATTTTAATTCTTGCTATTTACTTCTTGTTATTTACTTTCAACAAGTGTGAACTAGTTTTATCAATAGTTTATGTGGTATAATTATACATATATAATGAATACTCCTTGTAAGGTTATAAACCATTTGGTTGAAAATTAATTAATTATAAGGATTGTTAAAAACAAATGGCCACCTTGTCCCATTATTGAGTGGTGAGGTTGTACATAAGCATGATAAGTTGTGTCAAGTTTTATTGGTCATTTCATTTTGTTTTCAAAGCAAAACTAACATAATTTTTTTAATTATTGAATAATAAGGTGATAAAAAAACATATTTTAGAATTAAATATTTTAAAAAAAAAAAATTATGATGATTGGTATGCTTAACATGTGGGTGTTTGTGTTGTCTTTATTCAAGAAAGAAGGGTAGTAGTATATTTCAATGATAATATGAATAAGGTAAAAATTAAGTATTCTTCATATGATTTTAAATTTTAAGCAAATGCATAATCATTGAGACAATTGAGGCATTACTTGGTGCCTAATAATTTTATAATATTTATGGACCATAAAGCATTTAATTATTTGAACACATAAAATAAGTTAAATAGAAGACATGTAAAGCATGAATATATATATATATATATATATATATATATATATTCAAACATAGATAAGGAAAGTAGAATTAGGTAGTTGATGCTTTGAGTAGGTTAGTGGTAATGTTAAGTACTTGGTGAGTTAAGTAGTTGGATTTGAAATTATTAAAAAAATGTATGATATTGATTTATAGTTTAACAAGATACTTGAATAGTCCTATAATCTATTAGTATGTGAGAGAATTGATATTCATTATGATTATCTTATAAAATATGCTTATATTTTTAAGGAAAAATAATTATATATTTTGTTTGGGTCTATTAGAGACAATATTATAATAGAATTACAAAATGGTTATTTAGGTCGATAATTTTTTAAGAATGAGACAATAAAATCTTATTGAGGAGAAGTATTTTTGACCAAATATGAAGATACATGTGGTAAGATAAGTTTTAAGGTGGAATATGTTACAAGTGGCTAAGGTCCATACACAAAACACATGGTTGGACATGCCATTATAAATACCAATTGGACCATATACAAATTTGAGTATGGAATTTGTATTAGGGCTACCAAACACATAAAAAGGTAATGATTAAATGTTTTTTGTATATATGTGGAAGATTATGTGGAATAAGATAGGAAATAAACTAAAATTTAGCAATGCATGCCACTCAAAAATAGATGGGCAAAAAGAAGTAAACATGGGCTTGGTAGAAAAATTATGGATGCATAATTGGAGAGAGACTCAACTAATGGGATTTGGATTTACCACAAGTTGAGTTTACATATAATATTTTTATACACAAATAAATAGGGAAAATAATGTTTCAAAATTTTAATGGCAAGAATCCTAATGATATTTCAAATTTGGTGTATTTACCAATTGCATAACATGTTAGTGATGATGAATAAGCATTTTTAAAATGCATAAAATAATTCCATGAAGAAGTAACATGAAATTTAAATGAAAATAATGATAAGTATAAGGCAAGAACATATGTAAAAATAATGTCAAAGGTTATTGATCAAGGAGATTTGGTGTAACAACATTGATCCATCTAAAATTGTGAAAAAAATTAATGAAAATGCTTATGATGTGAGTTAAACAAATAATTTTTATATTTATCTAGTATTTAATAATTAATATTTATATAAATTTCATAAATAACATGATGAATGGGAATAAATGGAAAAAATGGATTGGAAGTAATAGTTACCAAGGAAAAATAAAGAAAAGATAGTATATGTTTTGTATAAGAAAACAATGAACACAAGATAAGGCAACCTTAATAGGTATTTCTTACAATAGGAAGAAATATAATAAGAATAAAAAACCTAAATTTTAAAATTGGATTTGAATAATATTGACAAGAATATATGGTAGGAGTATAACAAGGGTAATTCAAAGGAACTAAGTTATTTTCAACAAAAGGACAACGATGTTGACACCTATTTTACGGAGGCCTTAAATTTGGATTGACGAACTTGTTTAAGATATATTTACATATAAAGTGAATATATTGAATAGGATAATAAAATCATAACCAACATTATACAGTCAGGTTCAATTTACATACATTTCTAAGGACATAAGCGACCATGTAAAGGTCAAATATTATATTTTAGTAAGTATAGGATTTTATAAATTATATATCTTTGTAACTAGAAATTAAATTGAGTTTAAATTTTTCTAATATTATGATTTTTATGTGTATATCATAAGTGGTAATTTTTATGTTCATTCGACCTTACATGCAAAAGCTTCTAAAAATTTGAGGGTTAGTTAAATCTATGTAGTTTTTCAATTTATTTCGACTTTTTAATTTTACATGTCAAATCCAATTTTGAATTGATATTTATTTAAATATATTTATTTAACTATTTTTATTCATTCATGAAAAAAAAACATAGCATTCAATAAATTTAGAGTAAATTCTACTTATTGAATTTTTTCTTTGATATTTTCTTATTTCATCACCTACTAATAGTGCCACCATTCCTACACCTGATATAATAAATATAAGTAATGTTATATGTAATTAAAAAATACCTCTTCACAAATCCTATGGATAATGTTGTGCCTTCCCATCCTATTCCAAAGGATTTTCTTGACATACCTCTTCTAATAATTTAGTGTCGGCATTGAATACTTTCTCTAATTATCACCAATGCACCATAAAAGATTACTGAGTTTATTTCTTTGATTTATAAATCTCTAGTATTGATGTGATACAGTTGACATTGGATGTAACTGATAGAATAAGGATTTGAAGAATATATAGATGTCAAAGTTAAAATCTATTAATTATCCATCGAGCACATGATTCATCTATTTGGTAGCACTACATTGATATTTAAATAGAAATTCCATTAAAATGAGGGATTCCATTGCTCATATTTTAAAAATAAAATTTTTGAAAAATTTAAAATATAGTTTATTTATAAATACAAATACAATAATGTGGTCAATAATTAGTAAATAAAATTGAGTATACCTACAATAAAGTTCATGCTTATCTCTCTATCTCCAATGATGCCATCATCATCATCATCATCATCATCATCATCATCATCATCATCATCATCATCATCATCATCATCATCATCATCATCATCATCATTAAAACATAAAGGGATTAAAACTTTATTTAAAATAAAAATGTAATAGATTTATTTTAAATTAATCTAAGGATGTTTAAGAGTTAAATAAATCAACCGAGATGATTAGAAGACTAGGTACAAATAATTTATTTCACTATAATCTCAATTCTACATAAGTAATATAAAATAAATAACATGAACATCTATGAAGAACCTAGGTTTCAAATGCAATTCTGAAGACTTATGCTTCTAAATTAAATTACCTATACTAGATAATTTCTATTAATTTGAAAAAAAATGGAAAACATAAAACTTTATCTTATAAATGTCCCTTAAGCAATGTGATAAACTAGTAATGAAGGATAAACAAAGTCCAAGTCTGATTGTAATTTTGATCCCTCAAATGAGTAGACAAGAAACCTAATCATGATCTACAGTAGGACATGACATAAAGATAATGAGGGTGTCTCATTAACTACCATATGTTCTTTGTGAAATAAATAATAAAATTACCCATAACATTGAGACTACCTCATTTGAAGTGAATAGCATAAGATGTTTCCCATGAGCATCAATACCCAAAAGATAATCAAACCTAGTGAGATATTATAGAAATATAGTAATGTGTTGACACCTAAAAATGGTAATTGGGTATTTATTAATTGTAAAAATTCCATTTTATAAATTACCATCTTTTATTACTACTTGAATTTATGCTCAATTGTCATTTTTCATTTTCTTCTGTTTTTAAGTGTTTCCCATCATGTTCTCCCTCTTTTCCTCTTGTATCTTATCTACTCCTGTGTTTCCCTATATTGTTACTATATTTACATACATGTATGTTTAACAGTTTTAGGGGAAGGTCCTGCTTACCCAAATTAGTATCCATTAAGGGTTTTGGATATTTTTTTGATGGGTTTACTTCCTACTTTGTACTGGATTGACTGCTAACAAGGTCCTACATTGGTTTAAGATATCAATAAATACATACGTACATTAGTGTATTTTAGATATCAATAAATTATGAATTCAATTCAAATATTTAGATATGGCATTTAAAAATCTAAGAAAATATAAATATTATTTACTATTACATTAAAGAGGAAATCAATAATCTTTTATAGCACTTAAATTCATAGTAATCAAACACAATATCACACTAGAATGTACACCTAACTAAATTGGATTTCACATGGTATATTTTATTTGATATTGTATATTGTTTAGGGTTTGGATAATTATCTAGTGTTTAAAATATGTGCTAACCCTAAGCACAAGCCTTAAAAAATGATGCATAAAAAATAGGCCAACTTTTCGTAGGCCATAGATTTTGATCTGTAACTCCATTTGAGATTTTTCATGTGCCAAAATGACCATGTAAAAAATGTAGATTATGAACTAAGGAATTATATCCCATTAAATTTGATTTTGATATTTTTTAGAGGCCAAACATGATCATCTAAGGGTATGAAATTAATTTTTAATTATTTTTTTGATAATTTTCTATTTTTAGAAATTGTATACTATTAGAACCAGACATGAACTTCACTTGAATTTTGTCCTATATGATAATTTGTTAATTTAGGATATTTAGGAAAATTTTTAAATCCACATGTACTTCAACGCAAAACTTACTATAAATAGTGGTTGTTATAAATGGACAATTTTTTGAGATTTTAGTTTTTTCTAATTTTGCATGTAAACTCTAATTTTTGAGTTTGGGCTTATTTAAGAATAGATTGGGTTTATAATTAGGAAGTCATTCAATACAAATAAATATAATTTAATGTTTATAATCTTGGCCTATTGGTAATTTTATGTCTTTTAAGTTTTTGGTTTCATTATATGGTATAAGAGAAAGTTCAAAAGTTAGAGGAGTAAAGAACGGCAAGAAGACGAGGAGGTGTTACGAAGATGATCTAAACTATACAAGAATTGTAGAAGCAAGTTAAATAATTAACATATGTTATCACCAATTAACATATAATATAAGGTGGTGATGAGGAAGACATAAGTCATGTTGAATAAGTTTAGTAAGAAGAAGAACATCAAGAGTGGCCACCATTGATGGAAAAGAGGATGGTTCAAGCTTTAGAAGGAAGAAATGAAGGAATCAAGGTTGATATTCTAGATTATGGATGTAGTTTAAAACTAGAGGAATTTATAGATTGGATGAATAGTATGGATAATTTCTTTGAGTGGAAGATTATGATAGAAGATAAGAAGGTAACGTTTGCATGCTCAAAATTGAAAGGTCATGCAATGATTTGGCATAATAACCTATAAAAAGAGAAACAAAGAAAAGGTAAAGAGAAGTTTAATTCATGAAAAAAGATGGAGAAAAAGTTGAGGGAGAAATTTCATCTTGTCGATTATGCACAAACTCTATATAGAAGATTTCAAAATTTGAGGTAAAAATATTATAGTAAATAAGAATATATAGATGACTTTTATAATATTTTCATATGAATGGAGCATGATGAAATAGAAGAGTACATGGTGTTAATGTATGTAAATGGTTTGAAATTTTCTATTCAACATGAAGTAAGCATGAATAGAATACTTAACATGGAGGAGACTTATCAATCAGCTTTGAAGGTAGAAAAAAATAGAATAAATAGAATTTTATAAGGATCCCATAAAATAAGGGGATGATAAGATGATAATAGGCAAGGGTTTCAATTCCAACAAAGAGGAAGAGGATTTCATAGAGGATGAGGTTATGGTGGTGTTAGAGGATGGTTTTCGAATCAATGTAGATCTTATGTCTATTATAGATGTGGAGAAGAAGGGCACAAAGCATTTGAGTGTCCACACTATAAAGATCAAGAAAGGAGGCAAGAATATAACTCAAGAATAAATCTAGTTGAGGCTAAAATAGAAGAGTAGAATATTAAAGTTTTACCATTAGATGTTGGAGAGAATCTCATGATGGGAATAACTATGATCGCTCTAAGGAAGAAACAAATGTAGAATAAAGAAGGTGGTGATGCATATATGTGATCAAATATTTTTTAAACAAGATGTACTTTATGTGGAAATAAATTCAAAGTAATTATAGATGGTGGTAGTTGTGAAAATATGGTTTCTAAAGAAATGATTGAGAAACTAAATGTTTAATGTGAAAAGCATCCTAATCCTTATCATATTTCATGGTTTTAAAAAGGGAATGAAGTTACATTAGATAAAAGGTGCTTAATAAAGTTTTCTATAGGAAAGAATTATAATGAGGAAATATGGTGTGATGTTATTTTGATGCATGCAAGTCATGTGTTATTAGGAAGACTGAGAATTTGATAGAAAAGTAATTCATGATAGAACAAAGAACACATATATTGTTTAAAAAGGTGGTACAAAGGTAGTTTTGTTACCTCTTAAAGAGGAAGAGAAGATAGAAGGCATGCTCTATACTAAAGAATTTATCTAAGATATGAAGGTATAAGGTTGTTGTTGGGTTTGTCTCTTTACATTAGTGTTGAACCCTCTTCCTAATAGGCTATCACGTTGGCCTTATCATGTGAGAGTTGAGTCTCATACACTCACTCGAAGCGTGCAATAGAAGACTAGTTCATGAAGTTTTTGAAGCATGGAGTAATTACTTGATTTTTTACCATAAATATAAAATATTCCACTAATATCTCTTATGAGTAATGTGTTGTCATTAACTGGATAACTATATAAGAGAAATCTCATTACTACTAACTATTTAATTATATTTTTCTAATGTTCATCATCATCCACAATCCCTTGGTGAAGATCAATTGCATGATAAACATTGAGTTCTCATTTAATATTTTTGAATTAAAACACATGATATATTTTGAAAGGTTCCTATTTTTTCACCCACCTTTACAAAATCTTACAACAATGGGTTTTTATACTTGTTTTTCCATATCCAAGTGTCAAATTCCTAACTATAAGACAAATGGTACATGAATTCCCAACAAGTTGGGTTGTGGCCATTACAACTATTTGTTCCTAAAGACTCAGTCCTCAACACTCCTACATGTTTTCTCTATGTAATATGCATATCCAAGTGTTTCATTCCTTGAGGGTTGGTATCTAGCCTCTAATCAGTGGGGATAAGGTGTCTTATTTGATTTATTCTTTCTAACTATTCCTACATTCTTCATGCTCTACCTTCGTCACACTCCCCTAGTATTCTACTTCATATTCTAAGTTCTTTGTTCTTGCATTCCTCATGCCACATTACCTATTGATGGGGTCTTCTTGAGTTAGATCTTCCATGCCATTATCCTTTAATGCCCTTCAAGTCTCAGACTACTAGCTTCATGCCATGGTCTTCCCATGTTGTGTTGGTACTTATATAAAAATGGACAATATTCCCTCCACACTATACCTAAAAAATGGAATAAACACTTGTCAAAATTGTGGTGCCAACATCACCTTACACTAATTTTTTAGTCCAACCCAGACTAGTTTGTTCCTACATCATCAAGGAACTCAAGCCATTTCTTCTCAAGTTATTTCTTCAAATCATCCTAATGGGATAATATATTGAGAACTTTAATAATTATGTTTTTAATGGCCTCCTTTATTGATATGAAATCCTCAAGCTGAGTTGGAGTCTTGATCTTCTTTATTTTATCCTCTAGGGCTACGTTAGCTTCCTTTTGGATGTCTTATAACTCTGAGATCTCCTTGTCAACCTATCCTCAGAGTGTGGCCAAACTAGAATTTATTTTTTGATGATGGTTATTAATTGTGTCTTCCATCATTTATACATCCTTAAATGCTTTAGTACATTTTTCATGGTCTTTTATTAGTAGAGCTGCATCGATGGCTTGTTGCCTCAAGATACTTCATCATTGAGCTGGGACTTTATGATTTTATTAGGGTGTGACATGTGTGTAAAAATCTCATCTAAAATTAGGATTACTTCCTTGACTTTCCCTAAAGTGTTGTATCAGATATCTATTATAGCGTTGAATTGTTTCAAGAGTTCTGTGGACTCATCTCTATGTGTGAAATGCTCCTTATTCTTTTTGAGTAATAGCTCAACCAAAGTCTTTAATTTTACTAATGTGTCCCCATCTAGATCTATGTCATATGATAGTGTTAGCTCTTCTTTCAAAATTATTTTAGCAAGGGTTAATACCCTTATCTTCACCTTGGTGGTCTCCTAAAGTTATTGTTTCAAAGAGGCCACTTCCTCGGCTAGGGCCTACTTTTTAGAACATGCTTTACTATACATCTCCACAACCTTAACATGTTTTATTTAAATTATGATTGTGTCTAAATTAGGTAAATTATTTTCACATATAATTTCAATGGAAAGTTTTAAAAATGTGGTGCTAGTCATCAATTGGGTGAGCCACTATGGATCAAACTTTCTTAGGTCTACAAGACCTACGGCATCTCGGCCAGAATCAATGCAATGCAAGGTGATGTCAACTTTAGTTTCATCATTATAGATTTCCAATAAGAAGGACAATTACTTCTTGCTTTCATGGGTATCATCATCAGGGTGGAAATGGTTCCAAAGATAGTGTTTCTAGTCCTATACACTAAATTGATATCATTTTCATAGATTAAAAATCTCTTTCTATTCTAGATCCCTTTTAGTTGGCCCCTTCCCATTTTTAATGACTCTATCAAGTTTTCTCCCAATAGCCATCCCATCTGTTTCCAATTTTGCATGATGAACTTGATCACTAGCCAGGACTTACCACCTCATGGATGGAGTCTTATCTGGATTAGACTCTATATTTATCTTCTTTAGGGAAGGTTAATTTTAGGGTGCTCATTCTAGAGGGGGTATGGAGATAACATGGTGTTATCCATAGGATAATTTGGAGGTGAAGGTGGTTGTGGTGGAGGAGAAGGTGGAGTTGGTTGAGAAGATTGAGATGGAGAAGTTGAGGTTGACAAAGGTGAACTATGAGAAGATAGAGTTGAAGAAAGAGGTGAAGGTGAATGGTGGGGTGGAGGTTGTTGGGGATGAGGTGTTAGTCTAGAGGGTTGGATCTCCATTATCTTCTACCATTTTTTTGGGGCCTTGTTGCCCACTTATGCTTGTGCTTGGCTTAGATGTCCTCTTTTGTAATAGAATCTAAGGGATCATTTCCCTTGATTTACCATCTTTAGGATGTTGGTTGGTGTGTAACATATAGAATAGTTTATGTACCTATTCCCCAACTAGGATATTTTTCATTGTAATGTTGGTCATGCTTGTTTCTGTTATTTCTATGTAGGCCTTCTTATTGGGGTTAACAAACATCTCTGGGAGAGTATAGTGCTTTGAATTGATCCATTTGGCTTGCAAGTTAACTGATTATGCATCATGAATGATGTTCATGGAATCGATTAAGTAGCGTACAAACAAAGAATAAGGTAGCTTGACTTTGTAGAGAGTTCCCCTAAAGGAATCATATAGATTCACACCAAGGAAAAATGTTGCTTCAAAGTGAATTCTAATTGATCCTTTGTTTCAAAGGGAAGATTCTTGGGAATTCACCATTCATTTCCAAAGGTTCAATTCATTCCATCAAACCAATATCTCATCTTCAACTTATATGTTGGAGTGATGTGGTGAGGGTAGGTAATGGCTTTATAGCATTTGGCAGGGGGTTTGTTAGTGGGGGATACACCCACTTCAATGATCTTGTGCTATAATAGAGCATTCTAATTTCATAAAAAACCATCAATAATAAAATTTCACCCCAATGAAACCATAACTTAGGTATTGTATGCACCTTATCTACATCTTTGATTATCCTTTGGGTAAAGTATAATGCCCAATTGTACTGTACTCCTTGTACTAATTGGTTTGCTAAGTGTAGGTGGGCCATATCCACCTCATTTTATCTATTATTCCCTCTAATATTGGTTGAAATGATTCATGCTACTACTCTTAAATCAAGATAATGTAGGTTTTTGATATGCATCTCATGTCCCTACTTTTGATATATAAGTATGGTGGTTGTCTATTGGATTTACTCTATGGCTACCAAGTCATCCATTATATTGAATCCTATGCATTAGAGTCATGTGACCTTGCTTAATCTCTCCATGTTCATCTTCATGTTGTAACCTATGAAGTGGATATAAACCTCATGAACATGTGAGAGGAGGAACTAAACTACTTGAGTAGGCTTTCCAAAGTATGGAAATTCTAAAAATTAGAAGAGGCCAACTTTATCTAGCTGGTTCTTGATAGTTGGGTCATAAACCACGTGTTATCATGTGTTGGTGGTCTAAACTTGATAATAATTTTATAATTTTACATCATTCCCCTAATGATGGTTGTTTTAATAAAAAATGGTCACAGTTGCCACCTTGGAAACCTAGTTCTCAATGCATAAAACTGACTCTGGGTATTGCATCTCTTCAATGTAAATGGTTGGAGGAGAAGATGATGGAGTGGTCTATGATGAGGAGGCCTACAACTACTTTCATTTTTTCACCATTTTATCTTCTTCTATATTTTTGATATAAACTCTTGTACACTGATCTTTCCTTAGTGTCTCTTGTAAGTTTTTCAAAGGCTCCTCTCTCATAAGGAACCAATCTCCACCTTCCTCTCTATCTTTAGGAATGGTTGGCAATTGTTTAAGTCTTTTTTATTTTTTATTTGACGACATTACCCACCAAGGCACTCAAAGGTTAACCCTCAGCCATCCTACATTCCTAAATGAATACATGGTGGTATTAAAATTACCTTAGCTCTCAATATTTATACTTTAATAATGGTAGAATCTATTAACCTACAACAACTTTTACTAACAATGGACTCAACCTAATTCTACACTTGGTTTGCACTTATCTACCTCCTCTTGGAAATATTGTTTGCATCTTTGTTTAGTATACTTTCATATTATGTTTGATATCAGATCTAGTTTTTTGGTTCATGTATTGCTCTAGTTCATTTATCACTTAAATATTTTAGCATGGCAAAATGTAAAATGGATTTAACATGGTTATAAGTCCTCTGACCAACTTAACTTATTAAATAATTTCCTCTTCTTGTCATTTCTAACAATAAATGCATAGCTTTGAATGGTCTTCATACATCAGATCTTGCATTAACCCTTTAAAGTTCTTAGCAAACTTGTCCCATCATTCCACTCACATGATTGATGTTATGACTACCATTATCATATTAATGGCCCATTCCTTCCCACACCTTTCATGGAGGTGGGTGAAAACTATCTTATTCTTTTAGAGTAATGGAAATCAGCTATCACATGAATGATGGGAATTTATTGTATTAAATAACTTATGCACCTTTAATAACTTGCATGCCCATGTGTCTTATATTCATATGCACATCTTTCCCCACACAAAATAGGGTTTGGGGTCCTCCACCAAAACAAAAATTGAAAAGAAAATAAATCATGTGCCTTAAGGGTAGTGCTTTTTATTAAAAATAGGAAATCCTATTCTAATGGCTCTAAGCCTTATTTGAACAAAATAACAAAAAAATTAAATAAAGTCATATAATAGCCAAAGCAAACTCCCATTATAGTCTGTGGGTAAGAATTGACCATCTATTTGTTGTAGCTAGCATGCACTAGTAGATTAGATACTATGAATTATGAATGGTCCATTCCAATGAATGTGGAGCTTTCGAGGGTGGAATGTGAACTTAGAGTCATAAAGTATAACTTTCATACCTAGGATGAATATTTTTATTCTTTAGATGATGATCATGCCGTCATGTCTATTTCTATTTCTCTACATCTTGATTCCAATGAGCAAGGAACCAAGTCTCATCTAGTTTTGTTAGTTCAACAAGTTGAGTTTGCAAAGATGCATCATCATCAATATTTACTATATGTGTTATTTGTAGAGATAGAGCTAAGAACTCAACTAACATGATTTATTCTTTTCCATATACCAAGTTTAACGGTGTATTTTTGTTGAGGTGCTTATATGTGGTTTAGTATTCCCAAAGTATCACAAATACCTTATCATCCCAATCAGTCTTACCAATATTGCATATTTTTTTCAATGTGGTATTGAGGATCTTATTGAAAGATTCTATTATTCCATTGGCCTATGGATGATATGTTGTGGTTTTATGATGTGCCATCATAAATTCAGCCAATAGGATTCAAATTTTCTCATTAATGAAATGGATTCCTCAATCACTAGTAAAGCTTAGAGGGCATCCAAAGCATGTTATAACATTTTCCCAAATGAACTGAATGGAAATTTTTGTTGTACAATCTTTGTTTGGCATTACCTCATCCCAACTTGTGAGATAGTTTATTTCCATAATGTTGTACCATGAACCTGTTCTTCATCCTATGGGAGTGATGGGCCCCAAAAAGTCTACAACCCATTTTTCAAATGGTTCTTGAGATGAAATGGGGCATAATGGCATGGAATCTTTCTTATTAGGTTTTTCCATGCACTAGCAGATATCACATTGCCTTGTATATGCTTTTGTATCTTTTAATAAATTTATCCACCCAAGTCCAACAAGCAACACCTTACATGTAGTACCTTCCCCAACATAATGTCCTTTGACAATGCCTTCATGAACTTCTCATAATACCTCATGGTGCTCATGTTGCATTACACAACAGTGTAGTACCTCATATTGGTCCATTTTGTACAAATCACCTTCTATGAGTTGATATGGTGTGGAATGAATAGTAAGTTATTTATTTTCTTGTAAAGTGAGAGAATCAGGTGCACAAATAGTATTAAAGAATGCTGAAATATCTTCCAATTCTTTGGGTACCCTAGTGTCTTTGAAAAAATATGCGTGAGGAAGGTCATATTCTATAGCATGTGGATATTATCTATTTTCAATTTTGGATAAATGATCAAGTCCACAATTGGTTTTTATATTTTTTACTACTACAAAAAACTAGAATTCTTGGAAGATAACTATCTAATGGATAATTCTTCCATGGAGAATAGGATTATTAATGAGATACTTTAAGGCCTCGTGATTGGTATAAAACATAAATGGTATAGCTAGAAGGTATTGTCTAAAATGTTTTAGCATGTAAACCATAGACAAGGCTTCATATTTAGTGGTGGTATAGTTTTCTTCAACTGATGTGAGCTTCCTACTTTCAAAATAGATGGGATAGTCCAAATTTCCCTCTCCTGATTGTGTAAGTATTTCACCACCTACTATTCCAAATGTGTCAACATGGAGATGGAATGATTTTGTCCAATCTAGAAATTATAAGATAGGAGCAATAACTACTATTTATTTTAATGTTCTAAAAGTTTCTTTGTAATAATTTATCCATATAAACTATTCACTATGCTTTAATAGTTCTTCCAAGGGAACTGTAATCTTGGCATAACCCCAAAAGAAATTATTATATTATCCTATGTGTCCTAAGAATGCATAGACCTCATGCTAGGTTTTTGGTGGTAGTAGTTGTAGAATGATAGAGACCTTGGTTAGATCTACTAGGAGTCCCTCTTTACAAATGATATGCCCAAGGAGTACTCCAAATGGTGTTGTAAATAGGAATTTTTTCATATTTAGGTAAATTTTTGATACTTGGCAGTACTCAAGCATGAGCCTTAGATTGGCACAAGTGTCTTTGATCAGCCCATTTATTATCCAGTCATCTAATTAGACTTGAAGAAACTCTTGGATAAAATATTTAAAAGCCTCTAATTCTACCTATGAAAACACTTCTAGGGTATTTTTCAACTTTAAAGGCATGATGGTGTAGGAAAAAGATCCCCATTCCATAGCAAATGTGGTCTTGGAGTGGTTTTCTTCAATTATCTAGACTTGGTGATACCCCGATAACCCATTGGTAAAAGAATATATCTCACAATAAATAACACATTTTAGGACTTCTTCTTTGAAAGGTGTTGGAAAAGGATCCGTGAAATAGGATGAATCCAAAACATGATAATCTACATAGATACAAATAAGCCCATCCTTTTTGAGACTGATTACATTAGGACTTACGTAGTCAGATTCATCAATAAGAACTATTACTCTAACATGGAACATGTTATTGATTTCTTCTTTCACACGTTCTTGGAGGTTAAGGTTCATTTGGTATGGGCATTTTTTCACCAAACGAGCACCATCAATCAATTTTATATGCATATTGTAGAGATAAGGGTGAATCCCTTTCATTTCACTATAGTTCCTTGGAAACATATCTTGATACTCTTTTAACATCTCAAAAATTTGTAAGATTTTTGTTTCAGTCCAATAATTGCCAATGGTCTCTACCTTAGGTTCTTGCTATGTCCAAATGTTTAGTTTTACATTTTGAATGGGCCCAAGAGAATGATACATGAGCTAGTACGTTTAGGAATGTGCAAGTTGTTATTCAATGGATCAAATGGAGTGGATCCTTCATCTACTTGGAAAAAAAGCTTCTATTTTTATAGATAAATTTCTTCATGATGTTATTCACTGGAGACTACAAGTGGTGAACAAGTTTAATATTTTCTATGAGACTCATTCAATAAACCTAAGATTTCTTCTAATTCCTAATGAATATGATGTAGATAGTCTTCCATTAGACTCAAATCTCTAATTATTACTTCATTTATGGTTTGAAAACAAAGGTATAGATCCATCCTTGGTGAAGAGTAAGAAAACACAGATGTCATATTTTCCTTTAATAGCTGCCAAAACCTTGTTCCTATGTGCATTTTTTCATGTATGTGCCATACATGTGCCCAACTGTATAGGGTTCCATAGAAGGTATGAACCCATAGGTATTCTAGTAAAAATGTTTTCTTAACTTGCCATATTATTTCACATGCCTCAAAGAGGTTCAAGGGCTTATATGATGCTATAGCTAAGTGTACCTCTAATCTTATTATCATGGTGAAATCTATGATGTAAAATAGCTTTCACTTGATCCCAATACAATAGGTGTTCTTTATGTGTTTGCCACCACTTGGAGATGGTGCCATTGAAAACATGGTCTAAGGACCTCATCCATTCATTTTTGGTACCATAGAATTCTTCAAGGTGATAGATGAAATCATAGAATTCCATTTATCCTTGGAACCATGGATTTTAATTAATTATTTCCATTGGTGGTCCCTCCAATGGTCCTCTCATTATTAAACCCATGAAGCACACAAATTTGTGACACTTAAGGAATCAGTGTGGGATGTCTTCTCTATTGACGGTGATCCATAATCTTCTAGAGAGATCATAATTACCATGGGCCCAATAGTTTTAGTCATCACTTGTGGTATCTGAGATAGACTAGTTGTCCACCCAACGAAGAATACCATCTGGCATTAGACCATGCTACTCGTCATGTTGATCAGTCACATTATACAAATTATTGATGTCTTCATCAACATTTATGGGTTTAATATAGGGTGGTCCTTGTGCTTGATCTAAAGTTATTATCACATGTTGTTCAATATTTTCAAAGATAATGTATCAATTTTTAAAATTTAAATCTACATGATTTTTGTAGCCCCAAGGCCTTCTTAGTAAAGCTAGGTAATCATCAGCCTCTGTGAACTCCAAAACCTCAAAATTTGTTTTGAAGGGAACCCTAAGTATTTCAAAATTAGTGTTTTTAAGGACTTTGATAGGGTGCATATGAGTCTTGTTTTCCATAAACAAGATATGAGGTTAAGGTTGAAAATTTAGACTAGACATTTTTTTCCAGACATCTTTATTGAGCACATTTAGTTTAGCACCGGTATCTACTAAAATATCATAGATTACCCATCTATTGATAGAAGCATTTACTAATATTTCTCTATGTTCTATGGGAATAGAACTAGAATTTACCTAACATAGAGCATTGTTTTAATAGTGGTCCTCACTTTATTGACTTATTTGAGTGTGGGTTTCATTTGGTAGGTGAGCTTGTCATTTAAACTAAGTTTTATGCTGGGGGATGATGTCTTCATCAAGCATGTGTTTGCATAGTTCCTAGAAACTATCCTGCATTATTGGAGGTTCATTTTCCCTTTACACTACAACATGATATATGACATCCCTATCCTTAAGGTATTGAATTTTTCCTTGGAGATCATGCATAAGTGCCATTGTATCCTGATGAACATCCTTTTTATGAAGTGCATCAGGGTATTTCCTTTTGCGAGTTTCTTCCCAACATACATTTTTAATCGGATTGGGTGTAAATTATGTTTGGCCTCCACTTAACATAGTAATATTGACTCAATATACAATAGGGATGGTTGGTCTGTCATACCATTTTGGTTTATCTACATGGATCATACCTACACCTTTTTCATTTTAGTCCTTTGTAATATTTATGTATAGATTCAGGCATTCTTCTAGTTGGTGATCCTTTTTGCAATAAGCACATGTTGGGTATTCTAAGCAATCCCTTTCATAGTGGCTTGGAAAACCACACTTATAACAAGTCCCTGGTGGAAACCTACCACCTCATCCTCATCCTCTTCCACACCCACGATAGTTGCCATTATCCTAGGAATTGATAGAAGCTTAGTGCATGTCATGTGATTGAGCCTCATGGATATTAGTAATCAATCAACAATCATTGTTGTAATGAGTATAAACATCACAAATTTTATAATACATAGATACTTTAGTATTCATGGCTCTTTATAAAAGTGGACAGAAATGAACATCATGGTCATCATGACAAATCTAGCAGGTTTATTTGAGGATTTGATAGATGTTCTTACATGTGAAGTTGTTTCTTATGTTTCCTTTAATTTCAAAATCGATACACCAAACACCACTACATGTATTATGTACATTATTTTCCATTAATATTTCAAGCTGAGAAGCCATGGATGATATTTGTGCTTCCATAAAGGGACTAATCCTATTATCCATACTTCCAACCACTTTATCATGTAGGGGAATCTCTAGATCCTCACGTGTGTTCATAAAAGTTTGTTATGACAAGGTTCATCAAAATGGTATCAATAATTGTGCTACAAACCATTATGCGTGTTGAGTAGGATTAATTTCAAATTATAGCTTAGAAAGAAAAGTATTAAACTGAGTACCATGTTCCCACACACTCTTTGTAAGTCCCTACTTTATGTCCTATAACACCACTATACTCTGCTACTCAAACTCCAAAATATCAAATTATTGTAGAAACACTACTTTGAGCTAGTCATAGTTGAACATTGCTTATTGAGGGTCAAATTTGTGATACCATATATGTGCACATTCTAAGAGCATGATTGAAAATTATTTTGTGTTTCACTTAGAAGGCATGATGCCATGCCCCCTCTAAATTAGTTCACACTTTTGAACATGCTCAATTAAATTTTCTACCCCTTGGTACTCAAGAAGGTGCATTGTCATTTTATAATAAACCATAGGTGGTTAAACCAATTATTGTTGAGAAGGTCTAGCTCCTAAACCTGAAGGGGGTGTACTTCCTCTAGTAGCTCCTCCTAATCTTCCTCCAATGCCTCCATTATTAGTACCCTTTGGGAAAGGTGTGGTGGAGGTTTGATTTCATATATTGGATCATGTATCTTAGCCTTAACTAGATCCTCCAATCATTCCAAGTTATGCCATGGACATATCTTGAAAAGGTGTAGATTCTAAGTTATTAATCAATGTCTTGGTCTCAATTTCTCATACCTGTTTAGCTTTCGAATCTATACTATATGTATCCTAATTCATTATATGTACCTTGTATTACTCGAGGACATGAGAAAGTACTATGGTGGTAGAACCTATTTGTATCATTCTAGGTTCATCTCTGGTGATCTATCTCATTTCTCTATCTGATATTGGTGGCAAAAGTCATGGCTCATAAGTGATGGATTCATCACACACATCCAACTCCTTATAGCTCTTCATAGTGCTTGTTTAATTTTTCTAATCTCTTCTCATGCCATTAAATACCATGATCCTCTATTGGGATTCATCATAATTCCATTTCTATGGTGCTCATTTTCTTACCGCCATATTGAACCCATAATCCGGAATCAACCAGTAATCTCCCCTCCAACTGTGTGGTTCATGCATGTGAGATTTTAGCCATCCATTGGTAATGTTTGTAACCCTAGATCAATAATGAGATTTTTAATCTCAACTAGGAATAATGAGAGATAGCATCCCCTTGGTTCTCATAAAAAATTAAACTTGGCCTCCTCATGACATGAATATGTGGTCACAACATATTCTAGAATGTGACTATTTCATACATCTTTCCACCAATAATCAACCACTCATGTGTAGGAAACTTTTGAATGTGATAAAAACCTTTTCCCTTCTAGTGTCCCCATCTATCTTCATCCAAGGTTTCATGATCATCCTTGAGCATATGTTAAGATCTAAGAATGTAAAATAATGGGGACATCAAAAAAGAATGTCTCATATAATGAACTATAGAGTTTTTGCTCTACCCATTATAGTGCAAAAATTCCATGCTCATGATATAGAACCATAAAATTGTCTTTGACACTGGTAATCCATTATTTGATGTTTTCTAGTGTAATGCACTCAAACATTTCCCATGCCTATGCTCCAGTTACTATAGGTCCCGATAATGGAACCAAAATGTTTGGTTTTTCTCTTTACATCAGTGCTAAAGCTGGACCTATCATGTGAGAGATGAGTCTCATGCGCTCACCCAAAGCACATAGCAGAAGATTGGTTTCCATTTTTTTTGAAAATTTTTGCCATAAATATAAACTATTCCACTAATATCTCTTTCAAATAATGTTCTACAACTAATTGGCTAACTACATAAGAAAAAGCTAATTCCTACTAAGTATTTAATTATATTTTTCTAGCATTCATCATAGTTTGTAATCCATTGATGAAGACCAACTATATGATAAACATTGAGTTATCATTTAATATATTTGAATTACAAGACATGCTATATTTTGAGAGGTTCCTTCTTTTTCACCCACCTTTATAAAATCTTATGATAGGGGTTTTTATACTTGTTTTTCCCTATCCAAATGTCAAATTCCTAAATGAATGAAAAATGGCACACAAATTCCCAACAAGCTAGGTTTTTTCCATTATAATAATTTGTTCCTAAAGACTTGGGCCTCTGTGCCCCTAGATTCTTGCTCTATGTATTACATGTATTTAGGTGTTCCATTCCTTACAAGTGAGTATCTAGCCTTTGATCAGTGGGGACAAGGTGTCCTATTTGATTTATTATTTCTAAATACTCCCATGTTCTTTTCACTCTACCTTCCTGGCACTCCCCTAGACTTCCACTTCTTGTTATAAGTTATTTATTCTTAGATTCCTCATGCCACGTTCCCTCTTGAATGCGTCTTCTCACACTAGAGCTTTTATGCCATTATCCTTCAATGCCCTTCAAGTCTCACATTGTTGGGTTTGCACCATGGTCCTCTTGTGTCATGGTTATCTCATGCCATGTTGGTACTTGTATAAAAATATGCAATGGTCCCTCCATACTATGCACCAAAAATGGAACAAATACTTGTCAAAATTGTGGTGTCAATAGTTACTATTATGTATTAAAAACAAAGAATGAAGAAATAGAAATGGTGCCAATACCAATAGAAGTAGTAAGAGTGTTGAAAGAATATGCATTTATTATACCTGATGAGTTACCAAATGGTTTACCACTTAAGAAAGATATACATTATCACATTGATTTGACTCCAAGATTAGCTTCACCTAATCAAGTTGCTTCTCGGATGTGTCCAAAAAAACATGTAAAATTAAATAAACAAGATATTGAATTGATAAGAATGAAGGGAATAAAATTGAGTATGAGTCCATGTGAAACACTAACTTTGCTAACTCCAAAGAAAGATTGAGGATGGAGAATGCGTGTAGATAGTAGGGAAATTAACAAAATTACAATAAAGTATAGGTTTCCTATACCTTTTTTAGATGATATGATGGATGTGCTTATAGGAGTAAAATATTTTACCAAGATTGATCTAAGGATTGGTTATTATTAGATTCAAATCTATGAAGGAGATGAGTGGAAAGCTACATTCAAGACAAGGGATGGCTTATATAAATGGATGGTGATGCCATTCAGATTACATAATGTAGCTAGAACATTTATGAAGATAATGAATATGATGTTATGAGAATATTTTGATATTCAATAAAACTAAAGAAGAACACTTGCAATATTTGATAATGGTAGTGTATTTGTTATGAAAGGAGAAGTTGTATGTAAATTTGAAGAATTGCAAGTTTATGCAAAATAATTTGGTATTTTTGGGATTTGTAGTTTTAATAAATGGTGTGAAAAGGGATGAAAAAAAGATAAAGATAATTGTTGAGTGGCCTATTCCAAGAATAATTATAGAGGTAACAAGTTTCCATGGTTTATCAACTTTTTATACAAAATTTATTAAAAAATTTAGTAGTATCACGGCACCAATAATAGATTTCATGAGAGGGAAGGAATTTACATAGACTAGAGTAGCCACAAACAGCTTTGAATTTTTGAAGAAGAAGATTACAGAAAGACCAATTTTAGTATTACTATATTTTAACAAAGTGTTTGAGGTTGATTGTGATAATTCATTTGTGGGAATTGGTGTTCTGCTAAGTCAAGAAGGAAAGCCAATAACATATTTTAGTGAGAAATTGAATGAGGTAAGGATAAAGTATTATACTTATGATGTTGAACTTTATGCAATTGTACGAGCGTTAAGACATTTAAGGATTTATCTAGTGCCTAAGAAGTTTATACTACTTATAGATCATGTGGCTTTGAAGTATGTAAATACACAAAAGAAACTAAATAGTAGGCATCCAAAGTGGGTTTCTTTCTTGTAGGGTTATACTTTGGCATTGAAGCATAAATCAAGAAAACATAATCAGGTAGCTAATGCATTGAGCATGAGGGTAACATTATTAGCTACTATAGTGAGTGAAGTAATTGGATTTTAAGTTATTAAAAAATTATATGATATTGATCCATATTTTATCAATGTAGTCGAGCAGTGCACCAATCCATTAACAGGTGGCATAGATGTTATTCATGGTGAGTATCTTATAAAGGAAGGTAATCTCTTCAAATGGAAACAATCATGCATTCTAGTTGGGTCTCTACAAGACAATATAATAATAAGAGAGATGTTACAAGGTATGTTTCAAGGTAAAAAATATGTCAGGTGGCTAAAGGACATACAAAAAATACTAGATTATATATGCCATTACTGGTTCCAAGAGGACCATGGATAGATTTGAGAATGGAATTTTTATTGGGATTGCCAAACACACAAAGAGGTAATGATTGAATTTTTGTTATTGTAGATATAATTTTTAGGATGGTTCTTTTCATTACATGTAATAAAACCAATGATGCCACTAGAGTTGTGTAATTATTTTTAAAGATATTGTGCGATTGTATGGTGTTTTAAAATCTATTACTTCAGATAGGGACATAAAATTTCTAACTCATTTTTAGAGGACTTTTTGGAAGAAGATGGGTATGAAGCTACAATTCAGTAGGGTATATCACCCAAAAATATATTTACACATAGAACTTATGAATAGAAGCTTGGGAAATTTCTTGAGATGCATAGTGGAAGAGAAGCCCAAGCAATAGGACTTGGCTTTACCACAAGTTGTGTTTGCATATAATAATTCAGTGAATAGATCAATAATAAAGTCACCATTTAAAATTATTTTTGGGAAAAATACTGTGTATTTTAGATTTGCTATAATTGTCAATTGCAGATGAAATTAGTGATGTTGCATAAGTGTTTGCGGAGCATATGCAGTAGTTACAAGAAGTAATAAAAAAATTAAAAGAAATTAATGAGAAATATAAAGTAATATTAGATGTTAGAAGAAGATCAAATTTATTTTAAGGAGAGAGTTGGTAATGGTTTAATTGAGGAAATAAATATTTTTAAAAGGCACGTACAAGAAGTTAAAGTATAATAAAATTAGACCGTGCAGAATTTTGAAGAAAATCAATGACAATGCTTATGAGGTGAGTTTACCCTAGAATTTTGGTATATCTCAAGTATTTAATGTTTCAAATTTATATAAATTCCATGAATAATATGGTTAATATGAATAAGTAAATTGGGATTAGTAGTTTCCAAAGAAGAAGAAATAAAAAATAGTGAAAGTTTGGGATATGAAAATAGTAAGCACAAGGTAAGGGAATTATAATCGTTATTTGGTGCAGTGGGAATGATTGCATCAAGAAGACAACATTTTGACTATAAAATTGGAGTTGAAGAAGATTTACAAGGAAAATGGTATCAATACAATTAGGAAACACACAGGAGCTGACTTGTTTTAAACTAGAGGAGAATGATGTAGAAAAAATAGGCCAACCTTCTAGAGGCCATAAATTTTGATTCGTAACTCCATTTGAGATATTCCACATGCCAAAAAAACTATATCAAAAATTACATTTGATTTCTCTCCCCTTATATTTTAGTTCAATATTTTTTGGAGGCCAAACGTGATCATCTGAGGGTCCAAATTAACATTTAATATTTTTTTGGGAATTTTTTATTTTTTAAAAATTATATATTTTTAGAACTAAATGTTGAATTTAGTTGAATTTCATTACATAGGCTAATTTTATAATTTAGGATATTTAGAAAAACACTTAGAGCCACCCGTGCTTTTGTGTGAAACTTACTATAAATAGTGGCTGCTAAAAATAGACATTTTTTTTAGATTTTAGTTTTTTATAATTTTTCATGTAAAATGTAATTTCCATGTTTAGGCTTATTTAATCATGGTTTGGGTTTGTAATTAGGAAGTCATTCAATATGAATCAATATAAATTATTGTTCAGAATCTTGGCCTATTAGTAATTTTATTTCTTGTTAGTTTTCATTTTCATTAAAAATTGTGATCCTTATCTTCTATAGGTTCATGTGCCTTCATAGGTTTTGAAGAAGAAGATTAATTTCAAAGAGAATAATGAAAAAATTCAAAAAGGATAATGAAGTATTAAAATCACCTCCTCTAATGAATTAATTTATAAAATTAGATTCTTCATGTCTACTATCTTCCAAAATGGTGTTATGCATGGTTATAATTATAAAGAAGCGTATGGAACTGGAGGGCCAAAACGCAGGGCCAAAATGGGGGATTAATCAAAAGACATGAAATGGCCAAGAGGAATACAACATAAATTATAAATAAACTGATCACAATAAGAACCCAATACCAAATTTAAGTAGTATAAATTAAAATACATGGAAGTTTATGAATACTATGGTAAATTAAATCTAAATGGCAAGCATGAATCCCCTAACTTCTTAATACCATATTCATGCACTCAATAGTAGATAATTTATACCGAGTAAAAACAAAGGAAAAGTATGAATCCCTTAACTTCCTAATACTCATCGATAAACATGATAAACCATTAATGAGGGATAAAGAGAGTTAAAATTTCATTATAAATGGACACACTAGATAAAAGTAAATTTTTTCTAGAGATGAATTGTTTTATCAAATTTTATAGATTATTTGAGTTTTTAATCTTAACATGATAAACAAATGAGTATAATAAAAGGATAATCAAATGGATATTCATGATGCATGACTTTTTAGGAATGTGAGGAGTTTGGTAGAAATGCATAGATATGTTAGTAAGAATTCCATTAGAATGAGTAATTTCATTGCTCATTTTAATAAAAATTGGAAAAAAGTTAAAACATGGTTTACTTAAAAATATAAATACAATAATGTTATCGATAATTAATAAATTTTAGAGTTGAATTTAATATACATATATTATATTTCATGTTTATCTCGCTATCTCCAACATTGATTTAATTAATTAAGGAGTAATAATGTGTTTTTGACAACAAAAAATTTAAATTATGTATGTTTTTTAAATGAATACATCTAAGATTTATTAATCAACGTAAATGTAACAATTTTTTTATTAGATTTTGTGATACCACTTGCCTTATTTAAGTCTATAAAGTAAAAGAGAATTGCGAAGCAATTAACAGATCAATAACAAACAAAGAAACTAGTATGAGTAAGCACTACTTATAAATAAATCCTTCACACTAAAATCTAGATTCTACATAAATGATATTAATTAAACTACATGAACATATATAAATATCCTAGATTTCAAATGCTATCATGAAGACCCTTT
>JARHVA010007086.1:267500-285000 GCA_037957365.1 Torreya grandis
TTAATAATTTATACAGATAGATATTTCTAGATCAGGGATCTAGAATATAGGCCGCAACATAGTATTTGGCTTTTGTATGGAATCTGTACCATTCTGCACAATTTTGTTTTGTTCTGCCATGAGCCAGACAGAGCGGTAGGGGATACAGGAACTGACATCGGCACCCCGGTGACCGACATCGGCCGACTGAGGATTGACGTCGGTAGAGAAGCTGACCATCAGAGACTGACGTCGAAAGTATATCGACCGATGACGATGACTGTGTGTCGACACAACAACCCAAGACAGACAAGAACCAGATTTTACTCCCAAATTTGCAAGAGCCCAGGTTTTCAAGACTGTATTTTCATATTCTTTTATATGCATAAGAGAGGACTATAATTGTAATCATCTGAACAAGTGATAAGATCTTTGATTTTCTATTGAGAGATTATATTGTGGTTGATTTATTTATTTGAATATATTTTGCAAAAATCACAATTTGTTCTTATTTCATACAAAATTTTAGAATAATCAGAAAAGCAATTTAGAGCTTTTGTCTATATATATTCCCTATTTGAAGGGGATATTACAGTGGTATCAAAGCTAAATCCTGCCATCCTGAGGGTTGGACAATCTTATGTAGCCACAAGAGTTGGGACCACACAGGTACAACACATGCAGTAGAACCTTGCTTGAAGGTACCCATGTGTTAGAACATCATTGAATCACCATGAGTGACAGGCATGACGGTAGACCACCCTTGGGCCACATGCATAATGATGATCATGACACTAGAGAGTTCTTCCATGTTATGGTTACAGGCCAGCAATAGATGAATCGGGCAATACAAGCACTCACTACTATGGTAGAGAGGATGAACCCACCTGTTAGATAGAATGGGGAACAAGCAGATAACAAAAGTGCTACTGTTAATCAAATACCACAATGGACCTATTCTAGAACCACTGATAGACCTATATATCCTATGTTTTTTCAAGAGGAACCAGAGGTTCCAACAGAGGAGGCGGCAAGAGATTTTGTATTTGCAGATGCTCTCATGGATGTGAATGACGAGTGGGATTTATTATCACCTAAGGTCAGGGAGATGATGTCCTTTGACCATTTTGTTAATCTGAGGAGAGAGCACTATAGATCAGTTAGACAAGATAGGAGGCCTAGAGGTCAACTCAGTGAGCTAAAGAAGGCTACTGACAAGCTTTCTTTGACTACTTTTGATGGTAGCGGCAAGATGACAGCATAAGCTTGGGTTCATAAGTTGGACCCATTCTTGGTATTGAGGCCAATGGTAGAGGTAGATGCCATCAAATAAGCAACTTTGCACTTGGATGGAGTAGCACATGATTGGTGGTACCATGGTATGGTAACACTTCAGCATAACCAGGTGACTGAGTACCAGGACTTCATGGCTAGGTTGATTGAGAGGTTTGATAGGAAAGATCCTAAAGTTTACTTTTGAGATTTGGCACAGTTGAAACAAATAGGTAACTTGGAGTCCTTCATTGGTGAGTTTCAGAGATTGATAAGTCATGGTGCCAAATATTTCAGAGCGTAGATTGGTAGTTCTCTTCATGGAGGGATTGACAGAACCATTGAGAGGTTGGATCAAAGCCTTTGATCCTCATTCATTATAGGTAGCTATGAATAAGGCCCATAGTATGGAGATGGCAGCCCCATCTATTAAATCTAACTCAGGAGGTACTTCTTCATCCAGGGACCATAAGTGCTTCAACGGTAATAGAGAGAGACCGGATTTTAACATAGATAAATCAGGTGTTAAGAATGATTCTAAGGTAAATCCAATAGCACCACCTTTGGATCGAGAGGCTCTTAATGATATACGTAGGAAAAAGCTTTGCTTCTACTGCAAAGGTCCATATGATATCCATCACGATTGCCCTTTGAGGCCTAAGGGCAAGGCAAATCGTGTGATGTGGGCTTATTATGAGGGTTCAGATTCAGAGGATTCTAAACAGTAGAATAGTTCTAAGGGGGCAGAGTCAGAGTTAGAGCTTCACATATAGGAGGCACGCCTATCTAGCATTCAGTCGGATGAGTCTTTCAGACTCTGTGGAGTTTTGGCAGGGTAGAAGGTCATCACCCTTCTTGATACAGGAGCCACACATAATTTCATAGATGCTAGATTTGTGGAGAAGTGTGGACTCACTACCAAAGATATTGAGGGCATCAGAGTTAAGGTAGACGATGGTCACACTCTTAGGTGTGAGCGTATGATTAGAGACCTCCCATTGCACTTGCACAACTATGAGTTCAAGGCTGATTATTATGTGGTGAACATGGGGGATATAGACTTAGTCTTGGGTATGAAGTGGCTTCATTCATTTGAGGAAGTTACTCTTCATCTCAAGGACATGGAGGTTCACTTTGATGTTGATGGGAAGACACATATTCTTAAGGCAATATGGGGCAACAGCTTTAGATATATGTTTTTTCATCAGATGGAGATGCTCATACGACATGACATGATAGAGTGCGATGACGAGTGCACATTGGCACCAACACAGGAGAGATATGAGGATGAGCTTGGTCTTGAGGTGAGTGAAGTTCAGGAGTTATCACATGTGGTAGGGACTCAGCTTTCTGTTACAGTTGGGTCACAGGTTGATGATGATATGACTATTTCTAGCCTTCACAATCCATATTTAGATATTATTCAGGTAAGAAGTTTACTTGAGTTGCCTGCTGATTTTCATTAATGGATTAGATGTTGGGGTGCTTATCTTAGTACTAGAGATGATGTGATGCCATTAGATAAGATTTGTGATGGACATGGCATGGAGTTCGTGTTGATTGACAGTGGTGGAGATCATGACTACATTTGGGATCCAGGTGGGTTGATTGGTTTGTCATTTAGTGATTGCTTGAGGGCAAGCAATTTTAGGAGGGGTGGATTGTCATGTACCCTTTTTATTTGACATGTTTTGAGTTCATGGTTAGCCTCTTATGCGACCCTCGTAGGCTGATAGGATGGTTAGAGGGTCTTGATGGAGATTGGCTTGGCTTCGTTTAGCAAAAATTTTCTAGTTCGTTTTCGTTTGGTCTTGATCGGATATATATTGAGGGAGATATTAAGATTTGATTGATTTAATGAAATATTAATTATTTAGTCTATTTTTAATTATGAAACCCTAATTCTAATTTAAGAAACCCTAATTAGGGCAAGCACATCTTTTTGAGGGTATAAGGGTTTCTCATGGAGGCCATTATTGATTATCCATTGATTATTGACTATTGATTTTGAAGAATTCTTCTATGAAGACTGAGCCAAGGGTTCCAGGATTCCATTTTCATTGGAGAACGTCCACTCTTCAGTGTGTGTGATTTAGAGGCTGTGAGATATCAGCCGATCTATTGCCAAATTGAGGGATAGCTTCATATAGAAGTTATCACAGAGATTTACAGGGTTGAGAGATAAGTTCACATAGAAGTTATCACAAATATTCCAGGTATTCATTTCTTTATGTTTTGCTTCAATAATTTATACAAATAGAGATTTATAGATCAGGGATCCAGAATATAGGCCGCAGCATAGTATTTGGGTTCTGTATAAAATCCATACCAATCTGCACAATTCTATTCTATTCTGCCACGAGCCAGACAGAGTCGTAAGGGATACAGGAACTGACATTAGCACCCTAGTGACCGACATTGACTGACTGAGGACCGACATCGACAGAGAAGCTAACCATCAGAGACTGACGTCGGTAGTATATCGATTGACGACGGTGACTGTGTGTCGACACAGCAACCCGAGATGGACAAGAACTAGATTTTACTCCCAGATTTGCAAGAGCCCAGGTTTTCAAGACTGTATTTTCATATTATTTTATATGCATAAGAGAGGACTGTAATTGGAATCATCTGAACAAGTGATAAGATTTTTGATTTTCTATTGAGAGATTATATTGTGGTTGATTTATTTATTTGATGATATTTTGCAAAAATTGCAATTTGTTCTTATTTCATACAAAATTTTAGAATAATCAGAAAAGCAATTTAGAGCTTTTGTCTATATATATTCCTTATTTGAAGGGGATATTACACATCCTTAAACATCTCCATCTACATCACCCTCTCTGATGATATTCTCCCTTTGTCATGCTATGAGAGAAGAATCTCTCTTGCATCTAACTCATAATAGGTAGAAAGTTAGTCCCTGAAATCATGACATGTATATCATTAAATAATGTTGAAATAACACATTAACATGATCATAATGTAAAAAATATACATGACAACTAACTCATAGCAATAAAATCATGAAATCTAAGCAACATACAACTTATCCATAATATCTTATGACTTACATATTATATAGTGATAATAAAATAAAATTATCATCTATAAAAAGTTCATGAATAATCAATTAAGTTTGCTTTGTGAGGAATCATGATGTGGCATCCTTCCCCCTAAAGCTAGTCATCATCCCAGATGACATTTATTCAAACATAAGTTCAAAATTAAAATATTTTTCACCAACAAAATTACATAGTATAAAGGATAAAATCAAGAAAATATATGTGGAAATCACCTATAGAAATCATAATAACCCTTCCATATAACATTATTCTTAGAGTATTGGTCCCACAAGATGCTACACTATGATATCTCCTTATTATGAAAATAATATTTGTGAGTGTCACTTAATATGAATGGTTTTATCATGAGCACCCCATGGTTTAGAATCCACAAGGAAAGATTATATGCTACAACATTGACCACTTCTAATACTTTTAATACCTAGAAATAATGATGTGTATAAGTTAATATCATTACTACTTCATATAGCTCTTGATAAGTATAACATGTCAATACTACCACTACTCCACATAGCTCCTAAAAAGTATGATGATGAATAGGAACTAAAATAATACATTTATAATGTATATAGAATTAAGTAATAAATATTTCATAGTATACATGTGTATGGCCATATGACTATATTTTACAAGTCCCATCTCTGAAATACCAAATTTGATAATCTACCTTTATTGGATTCAAAATCAGTATCTATCAAGTCAATGTGAGACTAAAAAAGATTCACTCATATGTCTTATTACTCACATTCCTAATTTACCACTCATCCCTTATTTCTCTATGAGTTGATGATCTCTAAAATGTACGCAAGGCTCAAAGAATCACAAATCAATACTAATAGATCTTGGAAAGCAATGTTATATGCTAAATTATTTAATATGTACCAACATACATTAAAAGAAAGAAAAAAATCATGTAATCATTCCATAATTTTATTAATTTACCATTATCCAAACATAACTGGTATCAAATTTTACTACTTAACCCATCTCTTTTATACTCCTAGTTAAGGGAAAATAATGTTAAATTAATATAGCACAAAAAGGTCAAGGATCACACCATCATTAAAACCTTATGAAAGGAACATATGAGAAAATTTCCCTCTACTTTCTTGGCTAGTTACATACCAAGTTATAATCTTATCTCAACCCCTTAGATAAACAAGATGTTCCACACAACATATTCCATACTTGCTCTAGGTGAAAAGTACATAAATGTTTCATCAATCAACATGTTTGTAAGCAATATAAAAATAATACAAATCTAATCAAGGATAAATAATAACATAAAAATTATAATCAACTTATAATTCTTAATCTAGAACCAATATAAATTCAAGGTTCACCACTCCATTTGGTCAAAGTTCACAAGATTAGATAAAGTAGCATTGGAATGTATGACTCAAAAAATACAAAAGTATAAAGTAATGAACTAAAATATCAAAAATAGAACTCTTAAATACCCTCACATGGTATGAAGAAAACACTGCAACCCATGTTGCCATAATCAATACTTACTTACCAATCCTGTAAGTGTAGTATCACAACCTGTTTCCATAGCTAGAGGAAATTAATAACCACATAGATACATCAATCATTTCCATTCATAAAAAATTTATATCAAAAATAAATATAAGACACTATCATATGATATCTAGGGAATATTATCAAAACAACATTTTTGAATCAAGTTTATGTTTATGGGAACACTAAATTAACATCATGAAAATAAGAATCCACTCAGTGGGATTATAATGATGTTAAAGGATGTTTTGAGAGTAAAAACTCACCTTTATGCTATCTATGAGAGATGACACTTCTTTCCAATCCTCATAATCATATGGAGTGTCAACTCATGATCCAAATCTTAACACATTAGAGTCCTCAACAAGGATAACAAAACTCCACTACAAGGAGAATTCCCATTGCACTAGATGGTGCCAATCTAAAAATGGTCTTATAGTATTATCCACTCCTAGTATTAGTGTATATTGGACACAAAAATAATTCACATATACATAAGTGAGAATCACCCCATGATTTTTAAACACTCACAATACAAAAACAACTGGCATAGGTGACTTGATTATCAAGTAAGGATGTAATCATAATTAAGGGGTTTGATCTAAATGATCAAAGATATGGTAGGAATCTCTTGTTCATGATTCAAGAAGTATACTATGATCTTACATACCCAAACATATTATAAAATCATCATCATTGAGATACTCGATAAACTAACCAGTTAACAACTTTAAGAGTGTATAAGTGATCCTAAGGATACACACTTCATGTACCACACACATTTCATCCATAGAGGTAAACATAATTCTAAAAATCATGGATGTTTATTACCTATAATAGTCACCAAGATAGACATGAGGATTCACTAAATCTCACAACTATATTCATGATGTAACATGAAGAAACATGGAGACACTACAAGTTCAAAATATTGATCACTTTACTAGTACAATACTATGTATACTCTCACATCCTAAGGGTCTTTCTACTTAGAAGAATGTTTTTTAGGTCATTAAGCTATTCTTACTCTTCAAGTCTATGAGCTTATAGCTCCAAGATTAAAATTTGATCCCTAATTTCATTCATGGCTATGAGAATCTGATCTAGCTTTGATTCTTACTCAATAACAAATGAAGTATAATCAAATGAAGGGTTATTTTCATAGACATTGAATAACCCTATCTAGCACACTGAATTTCACTATTATCCTTTCTAGAAAACATAAGGATACAAAAATGCTAATCAACTCATTATGTCTTAGATTTTGAGCCATAGCTTTGATGCCACATGTAACAACCCTATTGGTTTTGACATAGAAAAACATGTTATTTTTTTAGTATAATCAATGCATTCCTTCATTATGTTTCACCACAAGAATCTAATTAGTGATCCAAATGTAAAACTCAAAGTATGCTAACTGTAAATAAGCACGTGACATATAACATCCACTAATCACCATCAATACATGAAACATATGATAACCAAATATACGAAGTAAATAAAAATATCCAACCATGATTGGTACAACAATACATCTACTAGTATCAAATTTTAATTAAATAAATAATTACATCTTATCTTACTAATATCTAAATAATAATAACTATAATATAATGTATAAGATACAAGATACAAATCTCCATAGAGTATGAGTTCTTAAACTCCAGTATCTCAGGTAATCTCAAGTGTTGTCTCCATGTAAGTAATACTATAGGGATGGAGGGCATTATCTAAGCACTTTTCCACATCAAACATAAACCATCGATGACCCACACAATTCCCATTAGGGAATGACCATCCCTTAATATATTATTAGATAGTGATGGTGTGGGAATATAGAGAGAGAAGATAACACCCATGCGCTATATGATTTCTAAAACTAAACATGTCATGTATCATAAAAATACCTTTTATAATAAGATATCACATAAATATATAAATCATATACATGAAATCATAATTTCTCACCAACATTACTTGGTCTAAGTTTCTCAATAGATATTGATCTATATGACCAGTGAATTTTATACACACCACTTGATTGAAAGAACTTCATCTGACATTGTGATGGTAGTAAGCTACTGAAGTTTTTCGCACTACTTAATCAATACAAATAATGTGATATTTTCTTTAACATATTTACAATCAACATTTTCATATAGATTAATTTCTACTAACAATCATAAGCATGATAAGCATAGGCATAATCAAATGCATACATTTAGTTCATTAAACATATCAAAAAATCTTCACAATATCATTTATTACATAGTTAATAAGAAAACAAGTGTTGATTATACCAATTGGGTATATATATGCTTGTGAAAATTAGAATATGTAGCATAACACACACACACACACACACGTGTGTGTGTGTGTGTGTGTGTGTGTGTGTGTGTGTGTGTGTGTGTGTGTGTGTGTGTGTGTGTGTGTGTGTGTGTGTGTGTTTGTGTTTGTATGTGTATGTGTATTAGGCTACATATTATAATTTTTCAAACAAACACAATATAATAATTCATACTAACTGTCATAAAACATGCTATTCATAGAAATAACCAAAACACATATACTATTTACGTAAAATGTATTAATGAATCTAGACATAATAATTATAGTTTTTACCACTTGGGTATAACATACATTTAGATTCTTATTTCAAACATAATACACTTCATGACATCCCATAATATCATAGTTCATTATTCATGAGCACAATCACTAAATTATGAACAACCAATCTTACAATTAAAAAATCAAATGTCACATAATCCTAAATAATATGCAAGTATGTACAATTTATACCACCTAGGTATATCCTATATTAAGATTTCATACTACTATAACTAATAGGTACATATCATGATGCATTAATATATGATATATATAGATAAACACTTATCAATTTACTCCCAATATGTATTGCACCCCCATTTTTAGTTTTGTATGTAATACATATTTTTAAATAGTTGATCATGATATTTCCAAGGAGGGAGATAACTCATAAACAAGTTATACCTCGTATGAACATAATTCAAACAATTTATTATGTTTCTAAGAGATTATATTCATATGGTCATAGTTTCCTATCACTCAGACTCCTATGACTTATGTTAGCAATACATTAAATTTAGGTATATTAATATGTCCTAATACCCTCATAAATGTTATATTTATATATGAATAAGAAAATCCATTATTATATTTATTTATCATATATACACCCTTGTACATATTAACTAAATACTAGAAATCATCAATATAAAAATATTGTAGACATCTACAGTCCCCTAAAATTCTAATCAATGACTTCATATGATTTCAACAATTAGTCATAACAAAGAATGTCATAGTTATCAGGAGACATATAATTTTATATTTTAAATGTTTTTTATAATTAATAGGAGGTTATGCACACATAAATAGTGGTATACTGTTCAAAGTCTATGACTTTGTTTTGAATCATCAATAGAAACTATATTTCAGAGAGCGTTATCCTTGTGATGATTCAAAGAACATCGACATGGTAATTTTGGAATTAAATTCATGAACTAATAGATATCCTCATAAAAATTATATATTTGGTCATTAAGTTAGACACATGAACCAATTATACCATGGTAATTCTATATTCAATATTTTGGGACTTGATGGCAATTTTTAATGTTGGGGTTAACTATGATTATTTTGTATGTCATATATTGATCAGCCCATAGAAATACATTACTCATATTTATATAATTATTTTTCAAGTGGTTGGTACATTTTAATCAATGTGAAGTGTCCAAGCTCTTCATGAACTCCATATATTTTCCTCCTACATAGTGCATCCCTTCATTCATATATTATACTATGAATGGATAAATTTACAAGGAAAGATATATCATGTGGAAACCTACATAAGACATAATAACAAGTTCCCAATAGTCCAATTATTATTTTTACTTGAAATAAAATGTTTTGATTAAAATGTGTCTCATTAATTGATTTCTAAACATCAGTATCCATGACAAGCATGTTAACCTCCATATCGGCTTTATTATTTATAGCAAACCATTCCATGGCTATATACCACTAATAATACATAAATATTATATAAATTAGTGATCCACATGATCAATAGACTCTTTTGTGATTGTGTCTAAGGGAGAAGACATGCATGGTTTTATATAACTATGTTTTTAGTAAGCCGTGTAGATAAATCCATCAATTCAACAACAAATTAATATAGCTCATGGAAAAAATGATATGAAAAAAGGTATAAGAGTATCCATGTGTGAAAATATTTGAAGATAGAAATGTTAATGCTATATATATTTATATTAAAAATTTTTATTGCTGACAAACATATAGACTTATACAAACCACCCCTTATTTTTCCTATAAGACCTCAATACAAATGTGATTGATTTTAGTAAGGAAAAATGATTGTCCAAAGTATTATGAGTATTATCAGACCACTAATAATATTAGTATTATTAATATTATTTTAAGTATTATAATATATGCAATGATTAGTAATATCACTACATGTAGTGATTTGACCATATCTATGTGCAACAATTTGACAAATATTTATGTACAATGATTTGTCTAATATTCATGTGTTATGATTTAGTGAGGATGATGTATCCGTGTGCTACGTATAATTTTCATAATTGTAGTGATTTAATTTATATGGAATGATTTAGTTTTTATGTTTACAATTTCTCAACCAAATAAATCATTATGTAAATATATATTATAAGGATAATGTCATGAATAGATCACTGATTGATTATAGTAGTTGATTATTATTATATTTTATGTCAGATCACTATAATACTCAAATCCCCCCTACTATATAAATATTCTATATTCATAATATTCTACACACAAATTACTATATAAACCATGTAACATATTATGAGATTCATCCTTCTATAAGGATTATGTAAGCTATAACATCACCAAATATGAGATTTATGTTGTAATGTATTAATCATTGGTCATCCTAGAAGATATAATTACTAATACTTATTATTCATATCTATGGAGATCATAAAACATTTCTTACTAGATATCAATCCAAGGTATTAAGTTGGCATCAAACTATATATCAGCCCAAACTAGTGTTTTTTTATTTATTATTATTATAGAATCGTCAATTAATGCTACATGATGTTATACATGAATTGAAGAAAATATGACTACTACAATATGCAATAAATAAATTGCTACTTATTATTCATGGTAGAATATGAAATATTTGTATAATAAAATTGATATGTTGATTATAATAATATGGCTATTTATAATAAATAAATCACTACCTCTAATATATATGTGCTAGAAATCATTGTATATGATCACACAAACACTTTTATCATAACTATCAAACTCTCATCCCATTTGGCAGTTTACACAATCTGTTAAATTATAAAAATATATAGAAATTTTTGTTAAATGAGTTAATTTTACTTATATATATATATCATTTTAGTGCATAAACTAATTATAATGACTTGATAAAAATATTACAACAAATAAACATATAATATTAATTCCACATCATCATAACACTAAGATAACCATGTGTAAATAACTATATAAAATCAAACAATAACAAAACATACATTATGCTAACCATTTCATTATGCATCTAACATTTAATAACTCATTTAGTGTGTGTAGGGTTTTAGCCAATTTCTCTGTCATCCTTTAAAATTTCTATCTATGTCACCCTCTTTGATGATGGTATCCTTACATCATGCTCTAAGGGATGAATCTCTCATGAGTCTAACTTATAACAAGAAGATAGTTAGTCCATAACATCATGACATGTATATTATAATTTTTTTTTTAAAATAATACATTAACATGATCATAATGTAAATAATATACATGATAGTTAACTCATAAAATCAAAATCATGAAATCTAAGCAATATAAAACTGACCCATAACATCATATGAATTACAACTTAGCTATTAATAATTAAATCAAATTATGAACTATATAAAATCCAATCATAATCAAGTAAGTTTATTTAGCGAGGAATCTAGATGTAACATAGTAAGTGGACTAGTATAGATAAGGGGATGACATGCTAGAATCTGATTAGGAATATGTTGATAAGATGGTGGATATGGTAACCTAACAAGGTCAAGACAAATTATTGCTTATGTATAAGGGTAAGTCAATGGTAAAAGATAAAGTGGACTTAGTCTTGTGAACTAGGGACGACTATTACAAAGTTAAATTATGATAAAATGTAATAGATGAATAACAAAACTTGATTAGGATATGTAAGTGATGAGGGTAGGACTAGATATTCATGGATGATATTAGGATAGGATGTGACTATGATGATATATATGACCAAGCACAAGACAAAATAAGGAAAAAGAAGAAAATATGTACAAGAGTATATTGATAAAGATGTACAAGTTGATATAATGATGAGGCCTAGATATGTGTGTATAAGTTTGGGTAAAAGGTTTAATTGGCTCACAAACAACACTAGTCTAACACAACACTCAAAAAATCAAGAAAACTACAACCATATTACTAGTAAACTAATTTTGGGTGTGCAACCCAATGATTGCACCATCTAACGACTTCATAAGTGAGGTTTTAGGCCAATGAACATTTAATAAATCCCCCAAACCCTTTTAACCTTGTTTGCACATGAATCTCACTTGGAAGATAATACTAAAATTGATAAAAAGTTGTATTTTATGGGTTATGTTCCTATACTATGTATATACAAAGGTGTTTAAGGGTATACCTGAGATACACAAAGGTACATAGGGCCCAAATCTATATATGGTGATGTCTAATGTCTAGTTTAGATAATTAACTATTTCCCTTCATGGATGATCTGTATGGGGTCAAATTATTAGCCTTATGACAACTGTTATTGATATTTATACTTCATCAAAACATAAAGTGTGGATTAGTGCATGGTGGTTAAATCCATTATGACTATCCCCTTAAAACTATGGTAGGTGTATGGGTGTTAATTACATGTCACATTGCCCCTTAAAAATAAAAATATGAGGGTTTGTTTCATGGAATTTGAATCTCAAAGAATCATTGGAAGTATGTAAGGAAAAGGGAATACACCACTGTATCCCTTGAGTAACATACAAGTAGATAAAATGATTTATTAACCTATTACTTTAGATGTGATATATACAAAATATATATACAAGATATTTATAAGATAATTTTTCAAAATACTAAAATATATTTGAAAAATTACTTGCAAGAGAAATGATTAGTAGTTTCAATTGGATATCTTGAGGGGAAACTAACAAGGTAATTGATTAGATAAAAGATATGACCTACAAGAAAAGCTGTTAACAAGTCAAATATTAGTCAGGTTAGTGCAAAACCAAATATTAGTGGACAAATCAACAAATTTTATAGTAAAAACATTATTTGTGAATTGTAATATTTCAACAAGTGTAAATACATGACATTTCAATAAACCATTAGTGGTTAAGATACATGGTTAGCACAAAATCATGATTTTTAGAGGTAAAAATTATACTGTAATATCATGATTTGCATAGTAAAACTATCATTCACCTAGGCATGAAAATTTAATCAATTTTGAAGCTTGTTCCTTGTCGACTCAATCTTCTAACTACTAAAATACATCCTAATAGGCAAAAGAGGTAAATTGCATGGGTTTTCCCACTATGATCACTAATGTGTAGATGAAATTTTGAGATATGGAATTTTGATTATGAAATTATATCAAAATACCTGAAATTTCAATCCACCATTAAGATCTAAATCCATTTAAAATTAAAATGCAAATAGAAATGAGATATTCATACTAGGATTAGATCCTAAAATCTAATTGTTCCAAAACAACATTCAAATAATAAAAAAACTAAAGGATTAATGGATGAAGATTTCTTACCATAGACTCAGATTTTGTACCATGATGTTGGCTTGAGGAAGACACTTGGATTTTATGGATTAGTTGGATTCAACACTAGAATGATAGGATGGAAGGTCATATATTCATTGGTGTATTTTCTCACTGACATGGAGATTTCATGGATTCAATATTTAGTTTGGCCTTAAGGGAGTGGCTTATTTAAACAGATTGAGGGTAGGAAGATCAGTGGTCACTATTTAAAATGTGTTGCCATAAGATCAAGGGTGGAGGATTATCTAAAAAATAAAAATTTCCTTAGAAGTCTATAGAATAGAGGCTTATATAGGGAAAGGGGATAATTTATAGAGGATTCTAGAATTGGATAAACATATAATATATTAAGGGTTAAGTAATATTGTTAGAGGATTAAGATAGGTGATTAGGGACTAGGGATGTAGGAGAACCTAGGCATAGGTTAGGGTTGGTGGGCAGGTGGGTCATGGGAATTTTTAATTCTGAAATAATTGACAAGTGGGATAAGTTAGTGGATAATAGGGAATTAAGTGATTTAATTTATTTTTGGGGTAGGAATAAGGTTAGTGGATGAAGGATGAAGAAGGGGGATGTTAGATAAATGACTAGAAGGTGTGATTTTAAGATGAAATTAAATGAGATAAATGATATTAGTATCGAGTAATAGTAATATTAGTTATGATAAATAAAGCGAGTGAATTTAGGTGAATATAAGAATATATTCCAAATGGCTAATGACCATGTACAAAACAAATGGTTGTACATGCCATTATAAGTATCAAGATGAACATGTACAAATTTGAGTATGGACTATGTGTTGGGGATGACAAACACACAAAGATGTAATGATTCAATTTTTTTGTAGATATGTTGTCTAAAGGGTTTTATTTTATTTCACATAAGAAAACCAATGATACAATCATAGTAACATATCTAATTTTTAAATAAATTATGACCTTCCATGGTGTTCTATAAATAAGTACATTGGACATAGATACAAAAAATTTAAGACATTTCAAGAGGACTATGTGGAATAATTTGGGAGATAAACTAAAATCTAGTAGTGTATACAAAAAAAATATATGGATAAAAATTAGTGAACATGAGCCTGGGAAAAGTTTTGAGATGCATAGTTGGAGAGAAAAGATAGTGTAGGTTTTGGATAAGAAAATAGTGAACACAAGACAAGGCAACCATAATAAGTAATTGGTATAATGGGATTAAATATAATAGGAAGACAACAAATTTATTTTAAAAGGGGAGTTGAATAATATTGACAATAATAAATGGTAGGAGTATAATCATGGCAACTCAGAAGAGGTAAGTTATTTTCAACCAATGGGTAATGATGTCGACACGTATCTTGGAGAGGCTATAAATCATGATAAAGGAACTTGTTTGAGATGTGTTTATATATAAAATTAATATATAATATAGGATAATATGATCATAACCAACATTATAATGGTTAGGGTTAATTTACATACATTTCTAAAACCATGAGTGACAATTTAAGGGCCTAAAACTATATTTAAGAAAATATAGGATTTTATAAATTTTAAATATTTCTAAATAGACATTAAATTGAGTTTAAATTTTTCCATTATTAATATTTTTATGTGTATACCATAAGTGGATAATTTTAGGCTAATTGAGGCTTGCATGTAAAAGTTTCAATAAATTGTAGGGTTAGTTAACTCTATGTAATTTTTCAATTTGTTTTGACTTTTTTTATTTTACATGTCAATTACAATTTTGAGTTGATATTTATTTAATTATTTTAATTCATTCATGAAAAAATTTAAAAAGATAGTGTTCATAAAATTCTAAGTAAATTCTACCTATTAAATTTTTACTTTGATATTTTTTGGTTTCACAACCTACTAAGAGTGTAACCTTTCCTATGCCTTATATAATGAGTGTAAGTAATGTTATACATAATTATAAAAATAAAACTATTCAATATTTAACTTCAAGTAGAGAGTTATACTATTAAGCCTATGGATAATGTTGTGCCTTCCCATCCTATTCCGAAGGATGTTCTTGACATACCTTTTCCGCCTGACTTGATTGCTCGAAGTTTATAAATATTTTATGGTAAATGGGATCCTCAAACACTTACTCATTAAATATTTCCATCTATAGGAATAATCATTTTTTAGTCTAACTAAAGTTATGTCCTAACATAATGATTGGTTAATCTTTAACTTGGTTTTTTAGTTTACCTAATGGGTCCATCTATTCATTTTAATACTTATAAGAGGCATTATTAGATATATATGTTACCAATAATAAACCTAAATCTATATATAAGAAAATTGAAAATATTAAAGAAGTTCAAATAGATAATATGTATGATTACATATTGAGATATTTTATTTTTCATATGCACTCCATAATTTATCATACTTGTGGTCTTGAAATGTAATATATATTTATCAATACTCTTTTATCACCTATCTAAGATAAGATACTTGGCATAACTTGTAAATCATTCACTTCTCGCTACTATGGCTACTTGTTTATTCTAATTAGAATTTTAAGCAAAATAAAGAAAAATATTAATGATAATATCCATAATATTTAGGTGAATTAAGATTGTTTTGATAATATATAGTCCTTTTTTCCATAATATTATTTCCATCAATAAATACTTATGTTTATGATGTAAAAATATGGTTTTAATGTAAAAAAACATGGATTATTAGTTTTGGCCTCATAATGCAAGAAGGTTGATAATATGGACAAATATGTAAAAGTATTAATGATATGACACATAACCACATTAATTTTTGATATATAAAATTTTAGGTATGAATGATCAATGTGTATGATATAATTTGAGGTAAAATAAAAAACATCTACATATGATATCTATTTGGACAAACAAATAATATTTTTTTATTTTTTATTTATCTTAGAATCACTGAATAGGTCCCCAAGGGTATTGGCTGAATGCTTGATCAAGCTCACTAATTTAACAATTAAATAATATAATAATAAATTTGATGTTAGTCTTGTATAAATATAAAACATTAGGGTTAAGTATAATTATGACTATTTCACCATTGTTCTCTCTCTTGCCCATGGTAATTTCAAATGCCATTTCAAATGCCCTCCCACTTAGAGCTATTAGAGATAACACATTCAATAATAATGATGCATGAGATAAATTAAACAACAAAGCCATATAGATCTAAAGATAGAAGGAATAAGAGATATGGAAGGCATAGATCCATAAAAAGGCACATGTTGCAGGGGAAAAATAGGGATATACACTTAACCAGAGAAATAATTCTTTTGCTAAGGTGGCCTAATTATAAAAACTACTTACAAATATTATTTTCCCCATCAAGGCTTGCCCAACTCATCCGATTTTATTCTAGGAAAAGAAGAGACTAATTCAAAGCTAGAAAAAGAAGCCTAGTTCTCTACTAGAGCCATCATCTATATATTCATTGACCTTTGGCTAAAACTCACTACTCTTCATACGTAGATCTTGGAGAACTAGAAACATCTAATGAAAGATCGGTTAGAAATTTACCCTTGTACACAAAGATTCTTCATAGTTGAAATTAATTTTTTTGAGGACAAGGTGCTAATTCAAAACTGATAGTAGTGCTTGGACTACCACCCCTAGTCTTGAAACCTTGGTTTCCACACTTTAATCCCGTCATTTAGATATTTAATGTCAGACCTATTTGGGGTTACCTTCCCCAGCTCCTTTTCTAAT
>JARHVA010007086.1:297500-360000 GCA_037957365.1 Torreya grandis
AAATCTTAACCTACTGATAATTTCATTATCTTGATAGTATTTTGATTCATTACTTTTCATTAAAGAATCATATAACACAATATACTCAATAAAATAAAGAATAGATATTACAATATGATATTTGGATGTATGTAGGCAAAATCATTTATTTATGCATTTTATTCTTAATATAGATGAATTAACAACTCAAGAACCTATTATTGCATTGGACGTAGATCTTAATTTATTTTTTAATCAACATAAGATATGTCAAGTTGGACAATAGAGTTTTATTTTCTCAAATATTTAAACAAAGCATTTTTTAATTTTTTTGAAGAGATTATAATAAAAGAGATATTAGAGTGAATTTGATTAAAGAATTATAGAACACAATATATTCAATAAAAGAAAGAATATATATTATGATATAATATTTGGATGTAGGTACGAAAATCTATTTATTTATATATTTTATTCTTACTAAATATGAATTGACAACTCAAGAACCTACTACTACGTTGGACATAAACCTTGATATATTTTATGATGAACATAAAATACATTAGGTTGGGCAATAGAGTTTTATTTTTTCAAACATTTAAACAAAACATTAAATTTACGAAGAGATCATAATAAAAAAGACGTTAAATTGAATCCTATTAAGAAATCGTAAAACGTAATATACTGAATAAAATAAAGAATATATATATAATTATAAAAAATAAATAAAGAATATATATTAAGATATTTTATTTGGATGTAAATAGAAAAAACAACTTATTTATATATTTTAATTTAAATAAATGTGAATTGACAACTCAAGATCCTACTACTACATTAGAGACATAACCCAATATATTTTATAATCAACTTAAAATATATTAAATTGGAAAATAAGATTTTATTTTCTGAAACATTTATATAAAATAACAAATTTTTAAAAAGATTATAATTAAAAAAAAAAGACATTTTCGTGAATTTTGTTAAAGAATTGTAAAATACAATATACTCAATAAGAGAAAAGAAAAAATACATAATATGAAATGATTTTTACATATTTTAATGTTAATAAAGACGTGAAAAGCCTACTATTACGCTGGACATGGATCCCAACATATTTCCGGATCAACGTAAAATACATTGTGTTGGACAATAGAGTTTTATTTTCTCAAACGTTTAAACAAAGCATTAAAAATTTTAACCTCTTATAATAGGAGGAAATTGAGTCATGACTGGGAAAAAGACAAGAGTAGCACTACGGAATTTTAAAATTCTGTGACTAATTCAATTCATTGATGCACATTGACGTCTGATTTCGCCGGTGGTTCCCGTCTTCACTTCTATTTCTGACAATTGTTGCATAGAATTCTTGAAGTTTTCGGAGAAGCTAGCTTGATTCAACTGCTTATCAATATAATTTCGGCAAATGGGATTTGTAAGCAGTGCTGCATCAGACAGGAAGAGGCCTTTCTGTTGTTTGAGATTAGTAAAGTAACTGCTATCAAAGGTGCCAGGGGTGGTGGGATCCATTGGTAAGAAAGTTGCATTGTCTGTACGATTAGTGCATTGGGTCTTCAACTCTTGTGCATAGGAGGCATTCAGGGAAGGGTCCATGCCTCCATTTGCAGTGAAGTTGTACAGCCTGTTGCTGAAAAAATTGCAGTGACCAATTCCAATCGTATGTGCACCTGCACAAGTATTCATAGAAGCAACGATGTTATAGACGCATTAAAAAAATATGTTCATTCTAGATACTGATTCCAAATATAAAATAATTATGTCTACCCACCTGAGAGTATAACAAGGTCTTTGACACTCACAGATTTTTTTGCGAAAGATGTCTTTAGTTGAGAGAAAGTAAAAGTTGCCTCGGGAATATTGGCAAGTGCGTCGCTCTGTTTTGAGATCACCCCATCCCTCCGACCGTTCTTACACGCCATGACGGCACTCCAGCCTATATGTAACTATAACGTTAACATCAACTAATATTTCATAAAAACATAGAATTTTTAGATTAAAATGGTTAGGGAGTTAACTAACCTTAATGACAGCATCTCGGGCAGCAAGTGCGAGAATGTCAGCACAAGAAACGACTCCTGGGCATGTCCCTTCTATCTCAGCCTTGGCATCGTGGATGACATCAAATCTCCCAATGGTCAGATTTGGAACGGCTTCTTTCTCTGCAGTGTTGTTGGCAGTTGAGTTTATGAGCAGTGATCCATCGCAGCCCTAATCAAATCGCATGAAATGACAAACAAACATGTTATTATTATTAATACGTACGTAGGCTCATTACTTATTAATGGTGATCTGTATTACTCACTTGTACGAAACAGTCGTGAAATTGCATCCTGAGTAGATTAACGAAAACAGTTGGATCTTGTGACATGTGGTTCTCTACCACACTCTTCACTGTCGCCTCTGCCGATCGACAGGTCTTCCCATAGAAATTGTTTACACGACTTCCCCCAGACACACATACAACTGTTGTTATAAGAGCTATAACAATGGTCAACCAGATGCTCGACATATTCATCTTCATCTTTCGAACTGTGAATACTCATATTTATATCATTCGTTTCTCCTCCAATAATTCAGTCTGGGCATTCGATTCCCCAGTATATTAATTTACATATACAGCTGTATTGCGAATACCTGCTCCGAAAATTATTGACTTTATTTTTCCCAACGTTTGCTAGATTCGTGGTTTCGACATTGCTGACTACAATCCCAACACTCACTCACACTTACTCTAGGTACATTTATTTATCATCACTCTCTCTTTCATAATATGTTTCGTAACAGATTTTTCCTACTATGTTCCTGTTAGAACTGCAGTTAATTTCTCCACTTCACTTGTTTAGTCTCCATTATGCAAGCAGTTTGCATGAACAATTGTTTCAGTTACAGCAGTTAGTGCTGAATAAACATTAGTTTAGTTTTCAGTTTAGTTTATTTTTAGTTCTATTTATGTAGATCCTTATCGCAGTTTTTTTAAGACAGAGAATTAAAAAAGATTCAATAAAAAAATTTGTCATTGCTGTAGCACCAGTCTGTGTATATTATTTTCTGTCATTTTTATTTTTCTCTGCCCTCACAAAATGGTATCAGATCTGTAAGGATATGATCCTGAAAAGCCCACTCAAGCCTGGGGGCAGACATGAAAGGAATGCCTGCATATATTTTTACTGAAGGGAGAACCAGCTGTTAAAATGCAGCCAAAAGATCACGCAGAAGCATTTACACCCCCAGCACGGTTCTTGTTGGCAGAAGAGAAGAAGACGCTGAGGTTGAAGCATGTTGTTGACCACAACAATAAGAAAGGGAGTCAAAGCAAGTTGCAGAAGAATGAAAAGGTAGCAGAAGCTGTCAAAGCAATGAAGAATTTTGGAGAGATCGTGACTGCCAAAGAAGGCAAAGCTGCCAATAAACAATCAGCAGCGCACATCTGCAACCATACACAATAATAAAAATTGTTGTAAAGATTGAACGAGTCTATGCAGAATTGAAGTAGAAAGAAAAGTCTGCTCCAATAGTCATAACAAGACCATCCGGTAGGGCAAAGGGAGTCACAGCCCGTAGCAAGAGAAGATCGTGGTTTTGTAGACCGATCTGTACACAGTCTGTAGAGCGCCCAGGCAGAGGGCTAGCATAGCCGTTGGCAGAAAAAGTTAAAGAGTCAAAAATTAGTCACTGAGCAAAAATTTAAAGAAGTTGTTGTCCTTTCTAAAAAGTTCAACTTGAGACATGGCAACAAACAACAACATTTCTCAGCTCCAGATTCCCGTTTTCAATGGTAAGAATTACGATTTTTGGGCAATTAAAATGAGAACATTGTTTTGCTCGCAAGATGTTTGGGATTTGGTAGAAAATGGCTCTGTAGAACCATAAGATGAGGCTGCCCATCAGGGATTAACTCAAGCACAAAAGGAAGATCTTAAAGAAAATAAGAAAAAAGATGGAAAAGCTCTATTCCTAATCCAACAGGCAATGGATGAATCCATTTTTTTAGAGTTGCAATAGCAATGAGATCCAAGTCGCATTGGAAAATCTTAGAGACTACCAATAAAGGCAATACAAAGGTGAAAGTAGCTAAATTGCAATCTCTTAAGAGAAATTTTCAAAATTTACAAATAAATGATTCAGAGTCTATAGATCAGTTTATGTGTCAAGTTTTGAATATTGTGAATCAAATTAGATCTAGTGGAGAAACGATATCATATCAAAGGATCATAGAAAAAATTCTCAGGAGTTTACCCAACAAATTTGATGCAATAGTTGTAGCTATTGAGAAAACTAAGGATTTGAAACAGTTATCAGTAGATGAATTAATGAGATCTTTGTTAACACATGAATCCAGAATGAATAGGAATAACAATACATCTTTTGAGAATGCTTTCAAGTCTCAGGTATCATTTGGCAGAGGAAGATGAAGAGGAAGGTCAAACTTCAAAGGAAGAGGCAGAGGCAGACATGGAAGGAACAATCCAGATCAAGGTGAAAACAATAATCAAAACTACAACAATAGAGGACATGGCAACAATCACTTCCAGCAAAATTCATAGAGGTTTGATAAATCTAACATTCAATGTTATTAATGCAAAAAATATAGACATTATGCAAGTGAATGCAGAAAGAAACAAGGAGATGTGGACAAGTAGAATGCTAATTGCACAAATGAATCTAAATCTAATTTTGGAAGCTTATCTCTCACTTGTCATGTTGCTTAAGAAAATGCTAGAGATATTTGGTTTTTAGATAGTGGATACAGTAACCATATGACAGGGAATAAATAATTGTTTGCTAGTCTTGATGATTCCATAGAATCTGAAGTGAAATTAGGAAATGATAATGAAGTGGATGTAATGGGTAAAGGAGTAATAAATGTTTTGGAAAAAAATAGTGAAAGAAGATTTATTCCTGATGTTTATTTTACCTGGACTAAAGCATAATCTTATGAGTGTTGGACAGTTAGTACAGAAAGGTTACAGAGTATATTTTATGGATAATGTTTGAACAATACTAGACAAATTTTCAAATGACATGTTGATAGAAAAAGTGGAGATGACCAAGAATCGGATGTTCCCTCTTCAAATTCAGTGCATCCAAGGAGAAGAGGAAGCCCATTTCAAAACCATAAATCTAGACCAATCATGGCTATGGCATTGAAGGTATGGACATTTACATTTTGGAGGTTTGAATTTGTTACAAAATAAAAATATGGTGAAGGGATTACGACCAATAGAGCAGCCATGAAGTTCATGTGAGAGTTGTATCCTGGCAAAACAACATAAAGAGAGCTTTCCAGTAGGAGCTTCATAAAGAGCAAGGGTAATATTAGAGCTAGTCCATAGTGATTTATGTGGATCAATGTAAAATCCATTATTTGAAGGTAGTTCTTATTTTCTAACATTCATTGATGATTTTAGCAGAAAGACTTGGATATATTTTCTCAAGGAAATGTTTGAAGCCTTTGGAAAATTTAAAGAATTCAAGACTATGGTTGAAAAACATAGTGGCCTTTACATCATGGTACTTAGATCAGATAGAGGAGGTGAATATATGTCTAATGAATTTCAAGATTTTTGTAGATGTCATGGCATTAAATGGCAACTGATACAAGGTACACACCATAGCAGAATGGTGTAGCAGAAAGGAAGAATAGAACAATCATGGAGATGGCTAGAAGCATGTTGAAGGACAAACATTTGTCAAATGAATATTGGGCAGAAGCAGTAGCATGTGCAATATATATTCTGAATAGATGCCCAACAAAGAATGTCAAGGATCGAATTCCACAAGAAGCTTGGTGTGGTAAGAAGCATAGTGTACATCATTTCAAATTTTTTGGTTGTATTGCATATTCTTTTATACCATCTAAATTGAGAAGAAAACTTGATGATAGAGGTGAGAAGTGCATTCTTATTGGCTATAGTGAAGAATCAAAGGCTTATAAGTTGTATAACCCCATTTAAAAGAAAGTGATTATTAGTAGAGATGTGGAATTTAAGGAAGAAGAAGCATGGCATGGAAGCATTGATAAAACAATCACAATTGGAGCACCAATTCTCTAAAATGAATAAGAATACGAAGAATAAAAATTTCAAGGTGATAAATTCTCTCCACAAGCAAGAGCAAGCACTCCAATAAGAACACCTAGGAACGTAGCACAAGGTGAATCATCTGGTCATGCATGTCATCCTACTCCCAATTCACAAGTAAGTGATTAATCAGATCCAACTCTTTCCACTTTAAGATCAAAATTTGAAGGTAAGAAAATGAGAAACTTGAATGAGATTTATGATCAAGAAAAAGAGAAGTTAGATTTGTGTTCAAGTTTTGCCTGTTTCTCTCATGATCTTGTGTATTATGAAGAAGCAGTTAATGAGAAACATTAGATAAAAGAAATGGATGGAGAGATGAATGCCATTAAGAGAAGTCAAACATGGGATCTAATTAATCCACCTAAAGGTAAGGATTGCACAGGAGTCAAATGGGTTTTTAAGAACAAATTTAATGTAGAAGGTAAGATTGTAAAGCACAAGGCAAGGTTAGTAGCAAAAGGTTTTGCACAAGAACATGGAATTGATTATAATGAAACATTTGCTTCAGTTGCTAGACTTAATACTATTACAATGGTTTTAGCAATAGCTATACAAAATAATTGGAAAGTATATCAAATGGATGTCAAATCAGCTTTCTTGAATGGTTTTCTAGATGAAGAAGTGTATGGGAAACAACCACCAAGTTATGAAGTGCATGGACATGAAGAAAAAGTCTATAGATTGAAGAAGGCCCTCTATGGTCTCAAGCAAGCACCAAGAGCATGGTATAACATGATTAATTCATACATGACAAATAATGGATTCAACAGAAGCAATAGTGAGCCTACATTGTACACAAAAATCAATAAAGAAGGTTAGATTTTGATTGTGTGTTTGTAAGTTGATGATTTGATTTTCACTATAAATTTGTCTATAGACACATTTAAATCAGCAATGAAAAAATAATTTGAGATGACAGATTTGGGATTAATGAAGTATTTTTTGGGCATTGAAGTTGTACAATCAGAGAAGGGAATTTTTATTTATCAAACTAAATATGCAAAGGATGTGTTAAGGAGGTTTAAGATGTTGAATTGTAAATCAACACCTACACTAGTTGTTACAGGGACCAAAATTAACAATGAAGATAAAGGGCCTAATGTTGATTTTACAACATTCAACAGACTAATTGGTAGTTTGATGTATCTTACAGCTACAAGACCAGATATCATGTATGGGGTCAGCTTAATATCTAGATTTATGGAGTCACCAAAAAACACACATTGGCAAGTGGGAAAGAGGATATTGGTAGGAAAAACAAAATATAGAATTTTATATTCCACAACTAATAATTTTGGTTTGATTGGTTATACTGATAGTGATTTTGCACGTAGCATTGATGATAGGAAGAGTACTTCTAGACATGCCTTTCATTTTGGAATCGGTGTGGTCACATGGGCATCCAAAAAGCAACCTATAGTGACACTTTCATTAGCTAAGTCAGAGTATGTAGCAGCCACATCAACAACATGTCAAGTAATTTGGATGAGGAGAGTATTGACAGATTTATTATAAACATAGGAGTCAACACCAATCTTTTGTGACAACAAATCAGAAATTGCATTATAAAAAAACCATGTTTTTTCACAAGAGAAGCAAGCACATTGATACAATATGTCATTTTATTAGAGAGTTAGTGAACAATAGATAAATCCATTTAGAGTTTTGCCGATCTGAAGACCAACTGGCAGATATATTCACAAAGGTATTAGCAAAAGAGAGTTTGATTATCTAAGACAAAATTTTGGCATTGTAAATGTTGAAGTAGTTAGTGGTAGAAATTAAAGGAGAGTGTTAGAACTATAGTTAATTTTTCCACTTCACTTGTTTAGTCTCCATCATGCAATCAATTTGCATGAACAATTGTTTCAGTTACAACACAATTTGCATGAACAATTGTTTCAGTTATAGAAGTTAGTGCTGAATAAACATTATTTTAGTTTCTAGTTTAGTTTATTTTTAATTATATTTATGTAGATCTTGATCATAGTTTTTTTAAGATAGATAATTAAAAAAGATTCAATAAAAAAAATTATCATTGCTGAAGCACCAGTTTGCGTATATTATTTTCTATTATTTTTATTTTTCTCTGCCCTCACAGTTCACAAATCTTTTTTGTTGTTCATCTCCCACTACTCATTTTACTTTTCAACAAATTTTAAGTCCGTTATTTTGTCATCCATCTCCTGGTAATGTATATGACAATATAATACAAAAATATTACTGAAGCACATGATTTGATCTCATACTTAATTAGGACAGTTGACATTAATGGCAATATAAACAATTCAATGAATGGGTACACATGAAAGTTATAATCTATTAATTATCCAAAGGGCACATGGTTCCTCTATTTGGTACCGGTGCCTGCATAGTACGATTCATTATCCAAACATTTGGGATTCCATTGTGGGTCGTTGAAAAGCTTAGAATATGGTTTCTTCACAAATACAATAATGCAGTCAACAATTACTAAATTAAACCAATCTTTAATGTGACATTCCATACAATTTACTTCATGTTTATCTCTCTTTAACTGTGCAAAGTTTATAAAACCACTACAATAGAAAATTAGCATTCATATTGTAATACTTACAAAATTAACATTGATGTTTTAATAATTAACTAACAATCATGTTTTTTACATTTGTCTTAGATTTATATATGTTCTCAAAATGGAAGGAAACAAGATATTTATTTTAACATCTAATTTATGTGGGAAATACAAAGCAATATAGGGATGAAAGAAACTACCACTTGCCACTAAACAAAAGACATAGAAACGAGAGATTGATGATCCTTTGGGATGAACAAGGGTTAAATTCTATCACTCTGTGTTGATGAGCTTCTAAATTTTTTGTCACACTCTTAATTATTCTACATATTTAGTTAGGATTCAACTTTATTTTATATTTATTATTGATTCACCTTTTGGGTGGTAGGTGGAACCTTTATTTTAATGTCTACCACCATTATTTTTGCATCTTTGGATTTAGGGAGAGCTGGAGCAAGTGAGAGTGAACATGGTGATGAAACAACTGAAGACATTAGTTACAAAAGTCTTTCACGAGGTAAGAATGCTAATCTAGACACCCTATTACTTATTGTTATTCTTGATCTACTTAAATTTAAAAAAAGCTTTCCATTTTTTTGAGAACTTTACCTTGATATCATATTTTGTCAGAAGTGTCCCCCTTAGAGCCTTTCGAAACAATGGGCTCATAACCATTGGCAAGGCCATGGTGTGAAATTGGAAGGAATCAAGAACCTCATCAAAGGGTTTTTCTTATTTTGATTCAATAACCCCGAACACTATAAATCCATTGTTAATAAAGGTCCTTGGTTTTGAAACAACCCGCAAAAAGTAAATTAAAAACATGCCAATAGAGTTTGTTTAAGATTGTGTGTCGGTTTCAACACTTCGCTTGATGAATCAAGCAATATTCAGATAGTGTACTCACATACACACAACCAAAACCAAAGGAGGTGATCTGAGATAATTAGCTAGGGATAACTACTCAAAAAGGATGTTATGGGAAAGTAGGTTGCCTAAAAGGTGGTTTATGTGGTTTGGGGTGTATCGATGTATGAATACATCGATAAATCCTGAGTACCATACATGACATTTGTTATTCTAAAAAATACCCTTTATAGGTACTTAACCATCATTAAAAATTTCACCCTCCTCATCGGGTTTCAGTTGTACTCACAAGTGGTTAAACGGTTACTTTCAGACTAAACGAAAGGGATAAATTTTACACCTTAAGTTATCATTTGGTTATAGCCATTCTATGGAATGAGAACATGATATAATATTGACAAAAATGTATGATATCAAACATGCTAATAATACATAGAAACCAACAATTAATCTCAACAAATGCATATTATGTTGAATTTGTATAAGCATACAATAGAATTTTCACTACTTGAAAGTACAAACATGAAGCAAAATAAAAGCCAACTCATTATAGGCCAATATTCAACTGCTACCGATAAAGGGTATCAATTTACTCATGGTCTAAGGTCACCACACCATACCCAACATTTTGATTTACATTCCCAAGGTACTTAATTAATGAGCATGGATGCCACTAATTGAATGAGTGATCAGTGATACGATTATGATCAACTTCATTATTTAGTAGATAAGATATAATGGTATTCCATAATTGAATCTATGCAATGATATTATATTTCTAAATAGCCAATATGTTATAATTAATAAATGAGGGATTAAAGTAATCACAAGTATATTGTAGCCAATAGTATATTCCATTTAACATTGACTATTCAATCAACTATTAGATAAAACATAATAGAGTAATATGTTTCTAATATGAGCAAGTATAAATTATGTATCCATATAAAAAATTTCAATGTGAACTAGAACAAAAATTACATAAGCATCAAAAGTTTCCACATGAATTATATACATACATACATATATATATATATATATATATATATATATATATATATATATATATATATATATATATATATATATATACATATACATATATATACATATATATATATACATATATATATATATACATATATATATATATATACATATATATATATATACATATATATATATATACATATATATATATATACATATATATATGTATATATGTATATATAAATATATATATATATATATATGTATATATATATGTATATATATATATATATACATGTATATATATGTATATATGTATATATATGTATATATATATATGTATATATATATATATATATATATATATATATATATATATATATATATATATATATATATATATGTATATATATATATATATATATATGTATATATATATATATGTATATATGTATATATATACATATATATATATATACATATATATATATATATACATATATATATATATATAAAATTCATGTGGAAACTTTCGATGCGTATGTAATTTTTGTTCTATATATATATAAACACACACACACACACACACACACACACACAGATGTGTGTGTGTGTGTGTGTGTGTGTGTGTGTGTGTGTACACATACATACATACATACATACATACATACATACATACATACATATATACATATATATATATATATATATATATATATATATATATATATATATATATATATATATATATATATATATATATATATATATATAAAGACTCATAGAATCAACAAGTGTCTTATTCAAAAAAAAAATTATAGCCAAGTATTAAATGGGTGGAATGAAAAGAAAATGTTTGCTTTAAGGATATCTTATAGAATAAATGTTTGAGCACATCATGACATAATAATGTATTCAATTACATTCGTCAAGAAAGAAGATGATAGCACACTCATTTCATAAGAGGGAAGTTCAACATGTATATATCTATCCATTATTATTTTATTTAAGCATCAAACAAGAGCAAAATTATTACTTAGTAATTCTATTTCACTATATGAATAGTTTAAGATAACTTCTTTCCTCTAATCATTAACAATTCATTCAAGAATTTAAATTCAGCATGTTTATGTACTAGGTAGCCCTTAGCATATTAATGAAACTCAAAATTTTATTCGTTTTAACAATGTAAATAATACTAGAGCTTAAGAAACTAATTCAATCAATAATAGATTGATTAACCATAATGTACAAACCTTTATACATAGCCGTATAGGTTTAAAATATGTAAGAGAGAGAATTATATTTATGATTTCTATATATGCTAGGAACAAGCTTAACTGAATTGGTTTATATATTCCATGTACAAGATGAAAACATATAAAGAGATATCTCTATATTATTTACTGTCTCAATGGTTAAACTAACATATATAAGAAATGAAATGTATCTATATATTGATATACTAGAGATAATTAGTTAAATGATTCATCAATGAATTTTTTTCAAGTTAAAATTCTAACTTGTTAACAAATCAAACCAACATACTTATGTATGCTTAAACATCAAAAATAAAAAATACATTTGTCTAAGTAAACCCCTACTCAAATTTACCATATAATACTCATGTCAAAAACTAAACAATGTTATATAAACTTAACAAGAGGTTAATACCACACTAATAATATCAATGAAATATTCCAAGGTAAAAAAAGTAGTGATGTTCATCCCAAACATCTCGAGATAAGCTCAAGCACATGTAAATGATTAATTTCAAAAAACATAATGTAGTGTCTGCATCTTACAATAAGATCAACATTATAAGGTTTTACAATCTTTTCCTAAATGATTTATTTTTACATACAGGGTTAGCATATCATAATTCCCATCTATAACTAAACTAATATTAAGGGAAATAAGATTATAACTATATTCATGAATTGTACTATATGAAAATGATAAACAATAAGTTAAGAGCATATAAACACTATATAATAAATTATTATGAATTAGTTGATACCTATCTACAAGATCATCCAACAGTGTGAGAAATATGTAATACAATTAGACAAACCTTTCTATCCAGTCCTATGAGACTAACTATCAGTGGTTCCTATGATGCCATCCATAAGATAGATGGTGGTTTTAGTAACCAGAGTCAAGAAGGGATGCTATGCATGTCATGATTTCTAAACTATTAGATAATTCAACATAATACAAAATGTAAAACAGTAAAATGATAATCAGATAAGATTCTAATATGAGATAGAAATAATCAAATCTATCATTTCTATAAATTACGAGTGGGTATATCCATTGCATTTTGCTTGAAGGATATATAAATAAATTTAACATCTAAATCCATGTCCATAACATTCATAAAAACCAACTTAGAAACCCTCCAAGTGTAAGATCAACTTATAATATCTTGACTACCAATATATATCTCATGATCATAAGCATACAGATCATAACATAGCTCTTTAATCCTAGCCTAAGAATGAATATACATTAATAATGTTATCAAACAATCATACAATAAAATATGAATAAAAAACATATAACTTAGAACAAGTTATACATATCCAAAGCAACAGTCCATCTTAACTCAACAATTATAACAATCAACATAAATAACTAGACAATGCACTCACTATGACTTAAGTTGTATAATAATTTCTAAAAATAATAAACAACCATTTCAACAATCATTTGAAACTGTAAATTGATTTTAAGTCAAGAATAAATATATGAGATTCATGGCATCATCATGAGGTCTCACTACCTCATATGATCTCCAAATCTTAAAATTTGGGTTAAATGTTTTCAATAAAACAACAGACCTCCTTATAGGTCCCATTTATAAATTCAAACACTTATTATATAAATAATGATTCTAGCAGGCTTTGCCCTAATTTTAACTAGTTCATATAATATAAAACACATAAAAAGCCTCATTAAAAACCTAAAATAAACATGCCACTCAAGGTAACACGTAGAGAATCTTCAATGAAACCACATACTAGTTCTATTACAGAATCAATTTTATGTTAAGAAAACATGAACAACCAATTCATTAGAAGAAAAGAACTAGTCCATGTTTTGTTCCAAACTAACCATTAATCAAAATATATAAACTCAACTATTACAATATAAAAGGCCCCAAAATTGATATCTAGAATTTAACCATAATAAAAATATATATATATCATGCAATCAATCAAAGAATATACCACAACCCACTTTAAAAATATACCCAATTTGAATAAACCATAATGAAACATAGTAGCACAAGTATTACATAAAAGTATAGGATTAAACAAAATTAAACCCATCTATTTGAATACAACAAAAATGCACACAATCAATGAAATTTAAAACCAAAAATTATTTCTTCAAACTATCAGGGTTGATTACTCTAATATATAAATAGTTGAATTTAAAATGCAAAAACATATTCAATAATGTTGAGCCATGAACTTACAAGATAAAAATGGAGCACACAAAAACTTTTCTAAAAGTTACAGGAAATCCCTACGGCAGTGATATACACCCAAGCCACAATTATATATTATTTTATATTAAAGAATAGAGAACAATATCAAACTCATTTTGTAAATTTATATGCATAATGATAATATTGAAAACCCATTAGACACTACATACCCATTTGGAAGTCTTATGACTTCCAAGCTACGTATTAAACATCAAATCTTTTTTTAATTTCTTTCAAAATAAAATAACTAGACTAACCATCAAGAATGGCCTATTCATAAATTTCATTGGAAATAAAAACTCAAAATGATGATAGTAGATTCAAAAACTAGTTTTGAAAATAACCTTCTCTTCCATACAACAAAGTTGACCAAAATAAAAATAAGTCAGAAAAACCCAACTCAAAACTGAAAAAAAAAATCCGTTTTTCCCCCTTTATTTCCAATCTTCTCCCTTGCCTACATCCAATCCACCCACTTTCGACTAACCCTTACTTCCCATTATACTATGGTACCAAAACAAGTCAAGACATTCATTCCAAAAGTATTTCAAGAGGTAATAATGATAATCTACACACCCCATTACTTATTGTTGTTTTTGATATGTCTAAATTTGACAAATCTTTCAATTTTTTTGAGAAATTTACTTTGATAGCTTATTTTGTATGAAGAGTCCCACTAGAGAGCCTTTTGAAATAATCGGTTCATATCCATTGGCAAATCCATGGTGTGAAATTGGATGGAATCATGAGCATTGCCTACATATCCACTACTCTAAGGATCGCCTCAGAGTCATTAGATTCTCCCCTACAAGTTGGTTACTATGTAAATCATGTAGTGTGTGATAAGCAAACACAACAATGACCTATCTTGAAAATTAGAAAATATATATGTTGGGTTTCTCCTTCATTACTTCATACTTGTGAATATGTTTTCCATATGACTGACATGAAAATATGAGACTGCAGGGAAGCTTTTCCTCACTTGAGTGCTTCACATAATGCTTTTGGTAAGATACCTTTTGAGTTGCTAGGAGTTTCTAAGTGAAAAATGGATAAGTAATAATCTTTTACTCATACCAATCCTTTTATTTAAAATCTAATAGTAAATAACTTAGGATGACTACAGGAATACATTCATTTGCAAATTCAACGATTTTAAGGCATCGAACACTTATGTCAACATATGCATTTGACTATGATGCAAATGTCTAGCCATTTGGATAATAGGTTAATTTCCAGAATCACTAGAGATAGAAGATAATTAGATTTAAATGTTTTTAGGCAAGATAGATGGTAAGAGTCATCAAAATCACATTTTTTAAGATAAAAGATAAGTAATCAGGGACAAATAGATAGTGTATACAAGCTTTTTTGTTGAAATAAAAATTATATAAGTTTAAGGTATATTCATGATATGTATTTTTTAGGTCGAAAAAATTAAGGTGATATATAATTTAGAAATGGTGTTTACACATATAAGAATCTAAAGTAAAAGAATATTGGTCCATATAGAATTGTGAAGAAAATTAATGTAAATGTTTATTAAGTGAGTTTAGTGAAGAATTGTATTGGAAGCAATACATATGAAGGAAAAAAATTGTGTAAGTTTTAGATAACATGAAGCTACCACACAAAAAATAATCTCTCTCTCTCTCTCTCTCTCTCTCTCTCTCTCTCTCTCTCTCTCTCTCTCTCTCTCTCTCTCTCTCTCTCTCTCTCTCTCTCTCTTGCATGCATGAGTGTGTGTGCACACGTGCATGTGTGTGTGTGTGTGTGTGTGTGTGTGTGTGTGTGTGTGTGTGGAGTAGACATGAAAATACTATTCTAAATATATGAAATCATAAATTATTGGGTACAATTTAAAATTAAATATAATATGTTAAAATTAATTAAAAGTATATTAAAAAAGTCATATATATTAGAGTTGATTCTTTTAAATATTTATTGAATGAAATATACCCAATAAAAGAAAGAATTTATATTATGATATGATGATTAGATTTAGGTAGGAAAAACCCCTTGTTTATATATTTAATATTACTTAATATTAATTTAAGACCCAATAGCTTACTAATACCTTGGACATATATCCAAATATATTTTTCAATCAATAAAAAATATGTTGGGGTAAAAGATAGAGTTTTGTTTAATTAAATATTTAAACAAAGCATTAAATGTTTTAACATCTTATTGGATGTAATTTTTATTTTATTTGTTGCTTAGGGACTATTAAAATATAGTATTAAAATTAAATAATGTTAAAATTTTATGATGAATTACGTTTATTGATGCACATTGACATCTGATTTTATCAATGGTTCATGTTTTCACTTTTATTTATGATAATTGTTGTATATAATTCTTAAATTTTGTAAATAATCTATCTTGATTCAATTAATTATCAATATAATTTTGGGAAATGAAAATTTTAATAGTCATTGCATAATGGTATAAGATGCCTTTCTATTGTTTTAGATTAAAGGCAACTTTTTAAAATGGGGTCAGGGCTATTGGGATTCATGGGTATGAATGACATATTGTTTCATAGATTGGTTCATGTCTTTAATTATTATGCATATGATGAATTAAAGGAAGGGTCAATTCCTCCTTGCATTGAATTTGTAAATCATGTTTCCTAAAAAATTATAGTGACCATCTCCAGTTATATGTACCCCTACACAAGTATTCATTGAAACTAGTACGTTATCATAAACAAGTAACACCATTAACAATGTGGGAAATATTTAATTAAGATATGATGTTATAGACACAAAAAAAAAACATGATAACTATTTACTCCAAACTATATAGTAGTTATGTTTATTTAAGATTTATCACCTAACTGATAGTAGAGAAGGGTCTTTTAAGTTGAGAGATTTTTTTTGTGAAAGATGCCTTTAGTTGAGTGAAAGTAAAAGTTAGATCGGGAATATTAACAAGCGTATTGCTCTATTTTGAGATCACTCCATCCCCTAATATGTTTTTACACTCCAAGATGTCCATTTAGCCTATATGTAACTTTAAAGTAAATATCAACTAGTATTTTATAATAACATATAAAATGAATAAATAAGATTGATATAAGTAGTCATAACCAATGGTTCACCTACAACATATTTTTATCATGTTAGTAGTGAATTTTTTTTATTATAATAATGTTAATTATATTTTTAAGATTAGTTTTTTATTGTTATTTTTTTTTAAAGGATTTGAGATTAAAATGTTTACAACTCAACTAACAACATGGGCAGGACCAACCTGAAAAGGTAACTCAATCTCACCAAGAACTTATTGTGAGGTCTCATAAAATAATCTAAATAATCTAGTTTAAGGATGTAAATCATGATTTGTATAACCCAAATTCATAATTATTTTCACATTACAAACACTTTCACTTTCACAATTGTCAATCATAAAATTGTGTATAGGCCAATGGGCAAGGTATGCTCGAATGAAAAAGGAATTAAGATATGAGTCTTCATCCCTATTTTCACTTTAATAAAAATTCATAGAGAGACTATAAACCATGGTAGGTGTATGCTATGTATAAGTATCAATAATAACATTGAATGGGTACTCATCATGAGACAAAGTAGGGTGAGAATTATATGCCATTTGAACTTCTGGATCCTTATTTAAATTATCTTGCAAAGTATTGTTAAATATTTTATGCTTGTTGTGCCCACTAGGTTGTGAACCTGATTCTTTGTAGGATCATCAAAAGTAATCTTTTGGTCATGAATGAGGTATTTGATATTATGCTTCAAGGTAAATTTTTTAATAATTCCTAGGGCCTTAGTGAGAATGACAATAAGCATTTTCATCATACCCTTTGGCTACAGATCTACTAAAATCAACCTCTATAGGATAAGGGAGAGATATAATAGGATGCTTTATAATTTATGGGATTAATAAAGTGGGACTCAACTAAGCATTTAAATTGTCTCATTGGTGAATTTAATAAGACAAGCAGGTTAGGCTGTTATGACACTACATTAATTGTGGTAGTTATTTCCTTTTTAAGACCATGAGGTTTGACCTTATAACTTGCTTTGATAGTAAACCTAGTATTATATGTAGATGTATTTGGTGTGTTTACTACATACTTAAGGTTTACAAATGGGATAAGTTTCACTTCAATATCATGAGTGATATGGCATAAATAATCAAAATATTTGAACCTATTCAATACAATGGTCTCATGTAAATTAGAAATAAATATTTTCTTGAAAATATCTTGAAGCTCTTTATCTACCATAGAATTTAACATTTTAGCTAACATTTTATTGTACCTAAAGACATAATAATTAATAGGTTCATTGGTTAGTTTTTTGATATTTATAATTTGGGCATTTGAAACCTTTTCGGTAATGTTAATAGAAGAGTGTTATAAAAACTAAACCACAAGGGGGTTTAAGGTGTTTATTGATTGAGTTGGTAAATCATAAAATGACAACGAAGAAAAGTTTTCTAGCCTCCTTAGAAACAATTTTGTCAAAAGTTTATCATTAGAGTCATAATCTATGCATTCCACATTAAACGATTGAAGATGTTGTTGTGGATCACCCTTATCATTATACAATATTAACTTAAGTGAAAACAAAAACCATTTGAAAAGGGGAAAAATAGTAACTATATTGTGTGGGAATTATGCAACACCTCTTGTGAATAAATGATATAATAATATTTCATATAATTTTTTTCAATATTTGTAAACTTATTTCTTAAATGTTTTATAGCTTGGACAAGAGCTTGCACCTCTAGGTCTTTTAAGTTGCACATTTGAGAAGTCACCAAAGGAGGTGTTCTCATATCTTGGGTAAGTTTAGGCATTAAATATGTTATTTTATTTAAATAATTTAGGTTTTCCATAGTATATGTAGTAATAGTATTTTAAGAGAAGAAATGATGAAATACATATCACCTGCGTAATTTTATCAATGGAACAATTGTTGGTATATGGTCATGAACCATAGCTCAAATAGTATGATCAATAGATGGACCTAATTTTTCATCTACATTTTTTACTTTTAGTTTCCATTATAGTTCTTAGGATTTTATCAAGATCTTGAAGGTTTTGATGAATACACTCAAAAAATAATTAAAGTATTTGCACTTGTTCATGATATATTTGCTCAGGTTCATTAGTTTCATTAGACTCATGATTTTCATTTTCATAATATTATTCTATGATAACCTAATCAATATATTTTTCATATAGAACATTTGTATCATTATGATCCATAAGATTAGGTTTGTTAGTGGTTTTATACATCTTAGGTGGTAGGAGGGGAAACTCAATGTGTTTAGTAGGTACACATCCTAATATAGGGATATGATTAGGTTTCATGTAAAATATTGTAAGGAAATGAAATAATACAATAATTTGAAACCCTATCTGACTGAAAACACTAGCAATATGAAAAATATTGCATTCACATGAATCAATTTCACCAAATTTAGAATAAGGGTATCTAATGTTAAAGGGGTGGAGATAGACTAGGGAACTTGGATGGTAGACTATTGCTAGAGCATGCCAATTATTTATGAAATTTACATAAAAATATACTAAATTTATTATGTTAAGATGTTAAAGATAGAAATTATAGCTATGCTAGATATTAAAATGACAATAAAAATAAGATCCTTAGTTTGTTCAAATATATATATATATATATATATATATATATATATATATATATATATATATATATATATATATATGGATCCAAAACAAATACAAATTGGATTGGATATATATTATAGATTAGTCACTTTTCTATAAATTTGTTCTCTATATCTTCAAACTCTTACATCAATATGGGATGGTTGTCTCAATGTTAATGTCTAATATTTACATAGGTGTCTAGTGAAGAATACTTGATAAAATTAGATGTGACCACCTAGATGCTTCTTGGTTCTATGTTTATTTCACTCTGGTGTATTCAAGTCTGGGTCATGGTTTGTCACTCATCAAAAAGTAAAACACTAGTTATTCATATTTTTAATGGTTGTGGGAATAATGGGTTAGTGGGCACATGGAATAAAGATATACAAATGGACCATCTATCAATGAATTAGGCTACATAAACAATACTCTAAGGAGGGACTCATAGTTGTCTAGTTATGCCTTATAGGAGAGCTAGTATGCGAATCATACTTACAACTTAGAAAATATAGGTTTTGGGTTGCTCCTTTATTACTTCCTACTGATGAATATGTTGTCCCTATGACTGATATGGAAATAGGAGAAATTAATGAATCTTTTTCTCATATCATTGCTTTATAAAGTGCTTTTGGTATGTAGCCTTGTGAGTTTCTAAGTGTTTCCAAGTGAAAAGTGAATGAGGGTTGATATTGTATAATAGGAAGATAGTGTAGGGTTTTATTTAACAAGATAGTGAATGCAAGATAAGACAACCCTAACATGCATTTGGTATAGTGGAAAGAACTATAATAGGAAGATAACCCATGAATTTTAAAATGGGAATTGAAGAATATTGAAAATAATAAATGGAATGAGTATAATTACGACAACTCAAAGGAGCTAAGTTATTTTCAACCAAAGGATAATGATGTCAACACTTATCTTGTGGAGGCCATAAATTTTGATCTAATAACATGTTTGAGCTCTCTTTATTTATAAAATTAATATTTTAGATATGATAATAAAACCATAACTAACATTGTATGGTTAAGGTTGATTTACAAATATTTTTGAAGTCATGCCATTTAAGGGTTTGAAATCACGTTTTAGTATTTTTTTTCCATAATTTTATAAATTATAAATACTTTTATCCAGACATTTAATTGAGTTTAAAATTAACCATTACTATTATTTCTATGTATATAAGATAACTGGAGGCTATTAGACCAATTTGAGCTTATATGTAAAAGTTCCTAAAAATTGCAGGGTTAGTTAACTATAAGTAGTTTATTTATTTATTTTGACTTTTTTATTTTACATGTCAACTCAAAATTTGAGTTTATATTTATTTAAATATTTTAATTTAATTATTTTAATTCATTCATTAAAAATAAAATAATATTAGTGTTCATGAAATTATGAGTAAATTGAATGCCTATTGAAATGTGTTTTTGCTAGATCCTAGTTTAATCACCTACTGAGGGTACCACCATTCCTAAACATGATATAATGAATATAATGTTATACATAATTAAATAAACAAGTGTTTGATATTTCACTTCAACTTAAAATACATCTAGTTGGAAAATAAAGTTTTATTTTCTCAAACATTTAAACAAAGAATTATATTTTTGAAGAGATCATAATAAAGGAGACATTATGGTGAATTTTGTTATACAATATTATTTATAAATATAATTAATAAATTAAATAATAAATATTATGATATTATATTTATATGTAGGTGGAAAAACCATTTATTATATATCTTATTCTTAATAAAGATGAATTGACAACTGAAGATCCTACTACTAGTTGCACACATATCCTAATATATTTCATAACCAATGTATAACACATTGGGTTAGACAATAGAGTTTTTAAAAATTTATACAAAACATTAGTTTTTTTAAGAAATGATAGTAAAAGAGACATTAAATTGAATTCTATTAAGAATTGTAGAATGTAACATACTCAGTAAAAGAAGGAATACATATTATGATATGATATTTTGATATAAGTAGGCAGAAGTGATTATTTATATATTTTGATATTAATAAAGACTAAGTAACAAATCAAGAGAATAATAGTATGTTGGACATAGATTGCAATATATTTTGTGATCAATATAAAATACATTAGATTAGATAATAGAGTTTTATTTTCTCAAACATTTAAAGAGAGTGTTGAAAATTTTAACCCCTTAAAGGAGGAAATCATGTTTTTATTGAAAAAGATGAGAGTAAGAATTTTTTTTTTCAAATTCTATGACAAATTTAATTTATTGATGCACATTGATGTCTAATTTTATTGGTGGTTCCCATCTTCACTTCTATTTCTAACAATTGTTGTATATAATTCTTGAAGTTTTCAAAGAAGATATAATGATTCAAATACTTATCAATATATTTTTGGGAAATTGTATCTTTAAGAAGTGTTGCATCATACTATAAGAGGCATTTCTATTTTTTAATATTAGCAATGTAACTACTATCAAAGATACTAGGGCTGGTGGGATCTGTTGTTATGAATGTTGTATTGTCTGTCAGATTAGTACATTGGCTCTTCAACTATTGTGCATAGGAGGAATTAAAGTAGGGGTCCATGCCTCCATTTTTAGTGAAGTTCTAAATATTTTTTCTATAAAAATTACATTAATCAATTCCAATCGTATGTGCCCCTACATAAGTATTCATAGAAACTAGTATGCTATCGCAAACAAGTAAAACCATTATCAATGTGAGACATTTTAAATAAATATATGATGTTAAAGAGACCCTAAAAAATTAATTCATGATAATTATTGAATATATAATGGGACCTGTATAATATTGATAATAATAAATTTCAGCATTACAATTAGAGAAACTCATAGGTGCAAAGTTGTTTTTGAGTAGCAGCTGATTCACAATCGGATATACTCCTCTTGATCAAAATGAACAATGAGAGTAACCATGGATCTGTACCTTATACCTAATTTAAATGTCAACCTAGGGATGTAGATTTGGTAAGATGACACCATTATATGTGCACACTCGTATCTAATTTGACATTTTGCTAATTGTATCTAAGAAGTTAAAGTATAGTAAATGAATTGCTTGAAATGAAACCTAACCAAAGTATGGAAAAATAAATGATAATATGTGGAAGATTCCCTAATTGAATTTAAGAAATAATGTAAATTACAAAAATCATAAATGAAACACACAATGCTTAAGGAAATAAAATAACATGCTTAGGTTAATCGAAAAGGTTGGATTATTGTTGCATCCTTCCAAAAGGGGCGTTCCTCCTTCCAACTCTAGATTCAACCCTCCATTTTAAAACACTAAATTGGAATCAAAATTACTCAATCCTATTAATTGAAAAGTGTAAAAATAAATTGCTGCATCAAGTTACAATAACAATTACTTAAAACAATGTACTTTTGATAATCTCTATTCAACATATACTATTTTTCTATATATCTCTCAACTCTAATGCTACATATTTATATACCATAGATGATATTGTTTTATTAAAAATAATAAATACATTCTATTCTAATCTATATTCAAATTGAGATAACCAAAATTTATTCCTTTCACTAAAGAATCATGTATGTGAATCTTGTGACTTTGTTGCAGGATAAACAAAGTTGTTTTGTTCTTAAACCACTTATTTATTTATATTGATAGATGTTAGAGTCATTTTTATGAGTCGATTGGAAGAGAATAAAAATATGTTCATCCATAACTTTGGTCATGCAATGGCTATAGGATGGTCTAGGTAATGAGATTCCTTTGCTACATGATGCTCTGTGTTATATAACTATTTCTCCAAAACATCTTTAAAACACATTTATAGAAAAAAAATCCTAAAGTAATAGATAGCCATTATATATTTAATTTCAATACACAATTATTACTATTCAAAAAAGTTTGAAAACGTAATACTATATGGTTTATGAAAGTAAGGAACTATATGAAAAAGTCTTCAAAATCATGGTGAACAAGCATGATGAGTACAAGACATTTATAGGGCTCATCACACCCCCAAATTAAGACTTTCTTGACCTCAAGCACCATACTTTTTCATTCTAACTTCATAAATAACTTTAAAATTCATGGGTTCTACAATTCCCTTGGTAATGTGAGTGTAAAAACCTCACCTCTACTCAAACATTTGCCAAGTTTTGGCTTCTTGGGCTTCGTCCACCTAGATTTTGTGTTGCTAGTTTGGAATAGGATACCAGAACAACATTGGCTATAACTTTAGGTTCATTAATTATGATTCCATGTCACAAGCAAGAAGAATGTATTTTTTGGCCCTGTTAAATGTTGTATTTAAATTAAAAGGGGAATAAGGCTCCCTCTTCTTATATGTAATAGCGAGTTCTTTCCAACATTTGATACATGAATATTTGGGTGAAGGGACAATATAAGTTATCAATATTAAATAAATTTTTTTAACCTCCTCACATTTTCATTTAAACCAAGTTCTAACTTCTTTTTTTAACAAGGTATTGTCCCATTCAACTAATACAACATTAGGTGTCACTGATTTACCCCTGATAAGTAACTATTTTTCATTTTCCTTTATCTTGTATTTTGATATTTATTTTCCTCTTTTATATTCATTCAAAAAATATTTCGAAAATTCTTGTAATTGGATATCTCTAACATATAGATTGGGATTCCATTCTCTATCATATGAAAAAACATAATTGTGTAGGTAGAACTCACACAATTGTGTTTGTTATTCCTATGAACTTACTTTGTAAATAAAAAAGAATAAAAGGGGATCAATAACTTCATGCATTCCATCACAATAAATTCTCATAAATCTAAACTTGTGCCATTATTCTTCTAGATAAAATAAATAATGTTTTGTGTGAGGCCTGTAATTGAGGAATTATTATGTTATACCAGTCATGTCCTCAACTTTCTATTTTAGTTTGGTTATTCTATCTTCCTTCAACTTATTTTCCTCTTTAAATTTCCTATTTTATATCTTCCGTTTCTTTATATATTTAAATTGATTATCCACCCAATTCAAGAATTTAGAATATATTAAAAAATAGGAGTGATACCTAACCTTAGGGGTGGCTTTATGCTTCTCTTGCTGATTGATATCTATAGAAGGTTATGGAATGATAGTTGAAAGATGATCTTTGATATATTGCTAAATCTAACAAGTTGCTACAATAAGTGCATCTAATCCTCTAGTAGGCTGGTCTTAAAGCTACCTCCTTAGTCTCTTAGTTTCTTACAAGGCTTGCTCAAGAGTGGAAAATTCCAGTTGCACTACAACAGGTTGGTCTAATTGTTCATCTTTTTCCTATACATGTTCCTCATGTAACTCTTATTCTACTTCTTCTTTTACTAACTTCTTATATAATTCTTCAAAATTGTGTTCAACTTGTTCTTCTTCCTCATGCAATTCTTTAAGATTGTGTTTAACTTTCTCTATTTCTTCCTGCATTGGCTCCTCATGGAATTTTTCAAAACTATGCTTAAATTTTTCTACTTATTCTTGATGGAATATTAGAGAATATTTTTCCTTTTATTTTTTAGTCTCTACAGATTCATTACTATTAGCAGTCCATTTTTCCTTAGATTCTTCATTTATTTAAATAATAGAAGAAGGTTTAGTTCTAATCTTTCTCCTCAATCTATGAGATCTACAAGGAGTGGGGGTTAATTTTATATTCTTGGAATAAGATGGGAATTCCTCCTTAGACTCATCTAAATCAGGCTAGAGAATGATTTTACTCTTTTTATTTCCCTCAGACCTTTTTTCAGGTTCTTGTGTTGCTACAGGAATACCTTCTTTCGTAGGTTATTGTGTGGCTATAGGAAGATTTTTTACTATAGATTCTTATGGTTCTATAGGGAGGTCTTCTTATTCTTATAATATTTATTATTTAAACTCTAACTCTTCTTCTAGTTCATTTCATTCTCTAGAAATATCTTTATTTATTTGTACTTAGAGAAATTCCTTCCAATTGATGTTGGGTCTAGTTCTTTGGAAATAGTCTTGAGCAAGTAACTAGATGAGACAATGGTGGGAGAGAGCTTTAGAATTACCTCTTTAAAAATCTTTGAAAATTTTGGTGATCATATGAAGTAAAAATTTAGGAATGTTTATCTCCATTCCATGTTACAAATGATTCAAGAACTTGAAGTGTAGGCCATGCAACAAATAATACCTTCCTTCGTAGATACAACCTTACAGTGCCCTATTTTGATGTTTCTAGGCATTCATTTACTCTATTAAACTATCATCTCTTAGCCTTGGCATCATATTTTTATTACCATTTCTCCACTATTATAAGTATTCCCATTACTCTATTGATGCCTATTTTTGTCAAATTTACTTCCATCTATTTAATTGTGGCCAAGCTATTATACAATGCAAAAGAAAATTCTTTCACAATTCCTTCATCAAGTGTTTATATTTTATCAAAATAATACACCCATCCTATATCCCATAATAAGTCCAATATTTGTGGGTTATTGGTCAAGGGGGTGATATTTAGTGGTTCATGTTTCAATAAATTGCCTCCTATTTTGTGTCAGTTATAGGTCTAGGTGTTTGCAGTAAGTGTTTTGGGTAATGAAAGACTTATTTATGAATTCTGCATTGAGAGGTTAAATAATCCTTTTGAATTAATCAAAAATATCCACCCAACTTAATCTATTCCTTATCCTCAAGGGATAAAGATGACATGCATAAAAAACTAATGGTGAGAGTAAGGGGTGGTAGTGCCAGTTGTGTCAATGATCACATCAATGAAGGAGATGGTATGTAGGCATGATAGAGATAATATATGGTGGCACATTAATAACATTAAATCTCATCATATTTTGAAAATAATTAAAATGTATGATAGGAAATAAATATAGAATAACTACTATATCACCTATAGAAATACCTTTCATAAATGTGCAAATGATGATTATGAAGTGGTGATCATGGCAGATGCTAGTGTTTTCATGGGAGATAATTCTTGAGGTAGGATGGAGTGTAAGAAAACATCATGTAGCAAGATATGCTTCCTATAGCAACAAGTGTTATCCTACAATAATAATTTTTCCCTTGTACCAATAAGTTCTTGATCCTGTAGCGAGAAGGAAAATATATTTAGAGTCTAAGGGAACTAATCTACATGAAAACAAGGGTTTTTTTAATTTATTTTAGTAGTGTCTTTTATATTTTTCATTTATTTTAATGAATTTTGATCAACCAGTAACCTAGTTTTTTAAGACATCCATTAGCATTGCCCAAAGTTTTTTATTGCTGAATTTTCTATTTTTTTATTTTTTATAGTCCAAACTCAATTGAAATAATAAGAATATAGAGTGTAGGATTTTATTCAACCTAAACCAAGCAATTGATAATGACTTGTTCTTGGCTACATGAATCTTTATTACCCTTGGAAAATATTATAAAAGGGTTGATAGAAATACCATTCAACTGCAGGAACGTGTTGATCTGCTTCATGAAGAAGAGATGGATGTTATTTTATAAGAAGTTGGTGAGTGAGAGTTTACTTGAAGAATGGTTTATTTTACATATTTATCCTATGACCATTAACATGTAACTAGAATTGAAAAAAGTGAATGGTCATGTGTTTTATAGCTCCATTGTACAAAACTTGTTTGATCTCATAAGGCCCAAAACATCTATATTGTAAATTTATTTTATGATCCTTGTATTTAGAGTAAAAAAGGAGTTTTCATTCTCCTTGTTGGAAATTTTTAGTCTTGATGCTTATGTCATGCTATCCTACATGTTGTCTTTGCACTATTTTAGTATGATTAATTTCTTCCTTTCTGAGTTCATCAAGTACATTTAACTACATTATAATATCTTTTTGAGCTTAAGAAATATCTAAACCCAAATCAACTATTATGATTAATGTCTTATGTTCAAAATCAATGGGCATAATATAATTTTTATCATAAACTAGTTCATATGGAGTGAAACTAATTGCAGTTTTCTTAGTGATTTTATAAGCCAAAAATGATTCTAGAAGATTAGTTGACCAATATTTTTTATGTAGGCTGGCAAACTTAATGAGGATGTTTTATAATTCTTGATTTTTCACTTCTACCTAACCATTTGATTGAGGATGCTAGGGGGTAGATTTGTTGTATCAGATTTCATATTATTTTACCAAGGTATTTACGAGTTCTAATGTCACTTATGGGCCTTGGTATGTGACCATTTCTCTTGGTACTCCATAGTAGGTGAATATTTATTCATATAAGAACTCAGCTACCTTCTCATCTAAGGCATAGTTTAAGTCTTTGACCTCTACCCATATGGTGACATAATCATTACACACCAATATGTATTCCTTATTATATTGAAGATTAATAGGACCTACAAAATATAGTCCCCATTTATCAAAGGCTTCTAGAACAAGTTGTGGTTTTAATGGCATGTCAACATAATGAGTGGGCTTTCCCATACATTGGCATTGATCACATTTATGGGTGTACATCATGGAATCCATATTTAAATAAGTCCAATAATATCTAGTAGTGAGAAATATCATGGTAGTCTATTTGGAAGCAAAATGAACCACATAGGGATCATCGTGGTAGGCTCTAAGAATGTCATAAGCTTCATCTTATTAGATACGTCTTCTCATAACTAAATTTAGTCTAGTGATAAAGAGATATTTTGAAATTCAAGAATAATGTATGCTCTTTCTAATCAAGTGTTGTTTGTCCCTAGGTGAGAAATATTATGGTAGTGATTCTGCAAGAAGGTAGTTAGCAATATTTGCCAACCAAAGAGATTAAATTGTTATGACAAATAAATGTTTATCAAGAAAAAAATCATCAACAATATGACTATGCTCATTATTTTGTAATCAAGATACAAAATTTGCTACTATTACATTATCCTTACTTGGTCTATCCACTATGGTGATATCAAATTCTTACAATAAAAGCAACCAATTAGTTATTCTATGTGTTAATCAGGTTTGTTCATTAAATACCTTATTATTGCATGATTAGTTTAGATCATTACTTGGTAACCTATAGTTTAGTTTCAAAAAAAATTGATGGCATAAATGATGGATAAAAATTATTTCTCCATTATAGTGTAGTTAAGTTCATGCCCTTGAATATTCTTGCTAATAAAATACACTGCATAACTCAAAGATTCATCTTTTTGGACAAGGACAACTTCTAAAGTGGCATAAGATGAATCTATATGATTGTGAAAAGGCTTCTTCGAGTTAGGCCCTCTTATAGTAGGATTTTTAATGAGTAGGTCTTTGAGTTATTGAAAGGTATTTTGACAATCATCAGTCCATGTAAATTCAACATCTTTAATAACCAATACAAATAATGGGATGCCAATTTTATTAAAATATTTGATCTAACATTGTTCTAATTCTTTGATGTGGGTAGATCTTTGATAATACTTATATTTGTTAGGTTAACATGAATTCTAGCATGGGATATGCGATATCCCAACATAATCCCTTCATTAATAAGCATGTAACACTTTTCATTGTTCAAAGATAATTGATGTTCCTAGTATCATTGAAGAACTTTCTCCAAGTTGATTAGTGTTTGTTTGAATGTCTACCAATAGATGAGAAAATCATCCATGTAGATTTCAACATAGTAATGAGAAAGATCATAAAATATGCTCAAAACAACCCATTAAAAAGTAGTTGGGGCATTGTAAAGACCAAATGGCAAGACACCATAGGCAAAGGTTCTGTAAGGGAAAGTAAAAGTGCTTTTAAGTTGGTCTTGTAGAGCAATTCATATTTGATTATAACCACTATAGCCATCTAGGAATTAAAATTATTTCTTTCTTACTAACATATACAATACTTGATCAATAAATGGAAGGGGAAATTAATCATTCTAAGTAGTAGCATTCAAATCTTGGTAGTGAACACAAATATGCCATTTCCCTCCTTTCTTAGGGATAATGACTAAGGGAGAGACCCACTGAATATCGCATTTAATTTTTTTTGAAACTCAATTTTGGCAATGTCTTTAACTATAGTATTCATTAATCATTGGGGTTGTTGAATAATTTTGCATTATTTTTTAATGTAAATGTGATGCATGCATAAATATAGGGGTATTCAAATCATGTCATGGTAATCTTAGGTATTTGTTGTTTTGTGCCTTCTCAAAATTGTAAGTAACTAAATTTCTTGCTGTGGTGTTAAAGAATTGCTAATGTTGAGAGGTTTATTTTTGAGCATGTCTACTTGATTTTTTAAATAAATCATGGTCTCTACATTGGAAATTAAAGGAGCATAAGTACATTTATCGGGACGTAATTAATGGAATTTCCAAATATATCTTGTAGTTTTAGCAAAATCATTCTTAGGAAAGGTATTATGAAGAGGGCATGGTGTATATTCAAATAGGTTGGTGGTTACATGATCCTATCGATAGGTGTTTTGAAGGATACCAATAAGGACAGTGTCTTCTACTCAGACCTATAAAGCTAGACTCTAGTCAATTATGCAAAGAGTTTGTAAGGAGACAACTTCAAAGTCATCAATCCAAGGGATTGTTATGTTAATCAAAGAAGGATATGCTAGTAGATATAGCACTGATTTCTTGATGTATTTCCATTAGAAATTAGCATTTTTCTTGACCTATAGCCAATAAAAGCATCACTAGTGGCTAACCATGGGTGACAAAGGATGAGAGAATAACCCCCCAAATTGCTCTTTGGCTACAAGATAATAAAATATGATAGATATTTCCAAGAATATAAAGTTATAACAAGGTCTTCAATAATCCCCTCAAGCTTAACAGTTGAGCTATCAACCATTTGGAGGATGGTGGGTGTTAGACAGAGATTAATAAGCTTTAGTTTCTACATAGTATCCATGGTCATCATGTTGATGGCTAAACCCAAAGCAATTAAATTAATTTAAATGGGTTAGCCATGGATTTTAACATTAACTACAGGACTTCCTGGATCATAATATTTTTGGGAAACTATATTTTTAAACATATTTTCTGCTAGTTAGCTAATGACCTAGACTATTTTAGGATCCTTCTTTCTTCCTAGTTTTTTTAAACACAACTTTCTAACAACTTTATTTTAAATAAGAACACCTCTTATTACTTGAAAAAATATAAATTTGATGCACACATTATTGAATTGTCCTAAAATATCAAATCTGGGCTCTAGTTTAGGACATGACATGTTTAATCTCTTTGAAAAAGGAAGATTGTCAATTTATTTTTAATTTTCTAATGGACTTGGCTCAGGATTGGCTATGGTTGGCTATGATTAGCATGGAATGAATTTGGTTCAAATTTTAATGTGATTATGGGTGATGTGGGTTGTGGAAGAACATGACATTAGTGAATTTGGAGTTGATTAATATCCAAGTTATATGTTGGATATTGTCTTGTTTCAATGGATTGTGTTAGTTGAACCAACTTATTGGAAAGATTTAGGATGGGTTAGGTGGGTAATTGAGTGGTTCAAATAGGAAAATAAGTGTTTGGCATTATACCCTATTTTTATAGTTTTTAATTTTTTTGGAGAAATCCTTAATTTCCTCTCCATTGTTGATGCCATGGATTAGAGGGATAGAACTATTACTGATTTTAGAATTGTCCCTATTGAGGTTGTTGTCCATTTTTTTGTATCCATAACATATTTTAGAGTAGCTACAAATTTATTTTGGACCAATTTAGATTAGGCATAGTCATCCAAGAATCATATTGAGGATTATTTGAGAATTGATAATTTATAAACATATAGTTCGATGGCATACCTAGTTTTTGTACCCAAAATTTTGGTTGAGCCACAAAAAATACTTGGTTCTCATCTTCCCTTATGGCATGCAACTCTAATATCTCAATCTTTTAATCAATGATACTGGATATTTTATCTTTCATGAAATGGAATGTGTAATCCATGTTTTTCTTTTTGCATTCAGGGCAATAGGTGACTAAGGCATTCTTAATTGCTTCTTGATTTCTCTATGTATGTAATATATCAGGTTGGGTAGAAAGGTGATTGATGATATCCTAATTCATGTCTTGGATTAGGTTGCTAACTTCACCTTTAAATATTCTAGTAGTAGATGATGTAAGAAGGGTTGTACGCATACTTTTGTTCATGGTTGATCTAGGGTAGTTTGTACATAGAACTGTTAATGCATCAAATCAAAGTGTAGAAACATCACCACCAGACATTAGATGTAGTACCTATAGAATATCATCTCTAATTGTTTTTACGAATGTCAGCTGATCGAATCCTTGTCCATTGTAGTTTTTTTAGATTTTTCAAGATGAACAAAAATCTTTCCATATATATTTTCTAATGACTCATCATCAGCTTGTGTCATTCAAAAAATGTCATCTCTCTTGTAGTTTATGCCCTTAAAATAGTCTTAATATTTCATTAGAAACTTGTCCTTAATTTCTTTTAGAGTAGACATGGCATCCTTTCCGTGTCCCATGAACTGTCTAAGTATTGCATCTATGAGTGTTGTCAAAAATAGTTTGAGTTTCTAAGCATCTTGATTATAATCATAGTTATGGCATAATATTTTGAACTCAAAAAGAAATGTATCTATATCCTCAGATGATTTTCCTCTAAAGGTAGGGAGGGTAATGTGAGAGATATTCTTTATGGGTACATTTCCATCAATAGTAAGGATAGGAAATTTGAAAGTAATAGATTCATTGGTAGTGTTTTCTTCCTATTGATCCCTGATGAATATTGTTTCTATTGGTAGATGGGAGGTTTTTTCTACCCAACACCGAAAATTCCTATCAATTTTTTTATTTTCTGAGGTGTAGAAGATGAAGACTATCTTTTTTCCTTAGAAATGTATGGCTTCTTATATAATGGGGATGGTGTGGTTGTTTTAAAAGATTTTTATTGTGTCTCAACAAATATTCTCTTTAAATTAGAATATTTTATCAGCCTAGTGTTTGTTTTAAGGTTAAGAATATATTTGAACGCCTCCTTAGCAAGAAATTTAGGCAACAAAGGGAAGTAAACTTCATATTCTTGTGTATGATGTGATATGGTGGGAATTATCAGAGGTGGTACCTATGGGTATCTTCTAAGGTTATGAACCTATTCAAGATCTCCATCTTGTGCTACCAATCATACCAAAAATTCTTCTTTCCATACCACTTCTATTGACAATTGTGAGTGATGTTTAGGAATTACTTCATGTTTGTCAATTGTTGTAGGATGGTTTTTTTAATTTTACATCAAAATTTTATGATTTATGTAAAAATATTCCTATATATTCCACTTCACTTTGCATATGTCAACCATTTTTAAAAAAAAAAAAAAAATTGCCCAACTTGCCTACATAGGGTTAGTAATATGGAATTTTTGAAATTTCAACTATCCTAATTAAAAAAAAGGAAATTTTAAACTATGAAAGTAGGAAATATTTAATCTATGAAAAAAAAAATATTTAATAAATAAAAAATAAACATCTAGAATCAATTTCTATCAAGATTAAAAATTACAAGTGTGTGACAGATTTCCCTAGCAATGACACCAAAAATGACTAGTAGTGGATTTACAATCAAATATACTTTTCTTGATAAAAATGAATAAGTAGAGTAACCATGTATTTTTACCCTCTACCTCATTTAAATGTCAACTTAGGGATGTAGACTTGATAGGATGACATCACTATATGTGCACACTCAATCTCTAATTTGACATTCTAGTAATTATATCTAAGATGTTGAAGTGTAGTAAACAAAATGCTTGAAATGAAACATTAAAAATGTATGGTAAAATAAAATATTATGTGTGTAAGATTCCCTAATTTAATTTAATCAATAATGTAAATTACACAACTCAAAAATGAGACACACAATGCTTAAGGATATCTAATAACATCTTAGCTTAATCAAATAGGTTGGATTGTTGTTTTAACCTTCCAAAGGGGGACCTTCCTTCTTACAACTCCATCTTCAACCCTTCCTTTATAAGACTAAATTGAACTCAAAATTACTCACTCCTATTTATCAAAAAGTGCAGCAATAAATTGTTGCATGGAGTTAAAATAATAATTATTTAAGACAATGTACTTTTGATAATATCTATTCAACATATACTATTTTTATATATCTCTCTCAATTCTATTGCTACATATTTATATACCACAAAGGAGACTTTTTTTAATGAAAAATCATATATACATTCTATTCTAAGATAAATTCAAGTTAGGATAGCCAAAATAAGTTCCTTTCACAGAAGACATCCTTCATATGAATCTTGTGACTTTGCTTTAGGATAAACGAGGTTGTTTTGTTCTTCAATCACTTCCTTATTGAGCTCCATATAGGTTAGAGTAATTTCTATGAGTTAGTTGGAAGAGAATGAAAATATGTTAATTTGGAGCTTTGGTTATATAGTGGCTGTAAGATGGTTTGTGTAATGAGATTCCTTTGGTGCAGGATGCTTCGTGCTATATACCTATTTATCCAAAACATCTTCAAAACACATTTATAGAGAAAACATCCTAAAATAATAAATAAAGATCATATATTTAATTTTAATACATAAGTCTAACTATTCAAAAGAGTTTGAAAACATAACGTTATATAGTTTATGAAATTAGGGAACTATATGGAATAGTGTTCAAAAGCATGGTAAAAAATAAAGATGAGTATAGTATATAGACATAATAGCAAGACATTAATAGGGATAATCAATTTTTAATAAGAGGATAATTATGTAAAAAAAGAGGTTGAACTTCTAGAGGTCATAGATTTTGATCTATAGCTCCATTTGATCCTATCTTTATGCCAAAATGACCACCTTGAAATGTTTAATGAATCCATATCCCACATATAGGAATTTTTTAATATTTATTAGAGGAAAAAAGTGACCATCTGAGAGTCTAAAATTATAGTTTAATTTTATTTTTAGGTTTTTTCTAAATTTAGAAATTATCTATTTTTGTGATTGGACTTGAACATCAGTTCAAATCCATTCGATAGGTTAATTTTAGGGTTTCGTTTGTTTTTGGATATTTTTATAGATGTGTATGCTTGTATGTAAAACTTAATAAAAATAACAAATTGTGTTTGATTATTTTTAGAGTTTTGATTTTTGCATGTCAAATCCTCTAAGTTGAGGCTTATTTATACATGGTTTGTAATTATTTGATTCATTCAATATGAATCAATACTATTTATTATTCATTATCATGGCCTATTGGTATTTTCATTGAATTGATACTATTCTCATTCATTATTTTCCATTAAATAATCACATAACATAATACACTCAATAAAATAAATAGTAAATATTATGATATGATATTTTTATGTAGGTAGTCAAAACCATTTATTTATATATTTTAGTCTTAATAAAGGTGAATTAAAAACTCAAGAACCTATTATTGCACTAGACTAATCCCAATATATTTCTTAATCAACATGAATAACATCGGGTTGAATAATAGAGTTATGTTTTTTTTTTTTTTTAATTTAGACAAAGCATTAAATTCTTGAAGGGATTATAAATAAAATAGATAAATGGTGAATTTGGTTAAAGAATCATATAACATATTATGCTTAATAGAATAAATAATATATATTATGATATGATATTTGCATGTAGGTAGGGAAAATTATTTATTTATATATTTTATTCTTAATAAAGATGAGTTGACAACTCAAGAACCTACTACTATGTTGGACATAGATCTTGATACATTTTATAATGAACATAAATACATTGAGTTGGGAAATAGAGTTTTCTTTTCCTCAAACATTTAAATAAAAAATTAAATCTGTGAAGAGATGATCATAAAAGGGACATTAAGGTAAGTTTTTCTAAAGAATCATACAACACACTATACTCACTAAAATAAAGAATAATAAATAACTAAATAAATAAATAAATAATATATATATTAAGATATGATATTTGGACGTATGTAGGAAAAACAACTTATTTATATATTTTAATCTTAATAAAAGGAATTGACAACTCAAGACCCTACTACTATGCTAGACCTATATCCCAATATTTTTATAATTAAGAAAAAATACATTAGATTGGAAAATATAATTTTATTTTCTCAAACATTTAAAGAATGCAATAGATTCGTGAAGTGATCATAATATAAAAGACATTAAGGTGAATTATGTTAAATAATTATATAATGTAATGTAGTAATTAAAATAAAGAATATATATAATCAATGAGATGTGGATGAGTTGGTAAAGTGGTCAAGCACCACTTAGGTTAAAATATTAGTATGGTATCAGAGGCCAAATGTAGCTAATCATTGGTATCCATGGGCGGATTGTGGCTGATTATTAGTATTATTGAGTCTTTTTTGGCCATTGATGGTATTATTGTAGTGAGTTTAGTCATTCATTAGTATTTTTGATCTAGTTGTAGCCATTATTGGTAAATATGATACTTTTGATAGATGATAACTTAGGGATCTGGTCCCTTGATTGTGTCTGAAACTAGTTGGAGCTCTGATAAAAAATAAACACCTATCTAAAAAAAGGAATATATATTATGATATGATATTTGAAAGTAGATAAAAAATTTACTTATTTATATATTTTAATTTTAATAAAGATTTCAAGAACCTACTATTACACTCAACATAGTTCCCAACATATTTAGTGATCAACATAAAATACATTGGGTTTTAAAACAAAGTTTTATTTTCTCAAATGTTAAAAAAAGCATTAAAAAATTTAACCTCTTATAAGAGGAAATTATTTTTTTTATTGAAAAATATCAGATTAGAACTATGGAATTTAAAAATTCTATGACTAATTCAATTTATTGATGCACATTGATAGCTTATTTCACTGATGGTTCCCATCTTCACTTCTATTTCTGACAATTGTTGTATAGAATTCTTGAACTTTTATAAGAAGCTAGCTTGATTCAATTGCTTATTAATATCATAGTTTATAAGAGAGTAGATTTTTTTAATTTTATGGGGAATTTATGCATTGTATCATCATATTTCAAACTCAATCTACAAGAAATGGAAACATAAAAAACATCCCCTGTTTAGTCCTAGTAGCCCTTGCATACATAAGCCAAAGGTAATCTTGGAGATGTGGATCTAGTTGGAGCTTAAATAAACATGGAAAATATTAAAATTATTTTGAGAAACATATTAAAACACTTAAAAACATCTTAAATCCTCTGAAAATGAAAGGAAGTGAGACAAATACAACATACCTTATCCACATAATGCTTATAGTCCTAATGGCATGACACGGTCCTATAGGGAAGTCAGCCTTGAGGAAATGAAAGGGAGTTAGTGGATTAAGTTAGAACTATTTAAATATTTAAAATATGGTAGGAGTCATGAAAAAAACTTCCATGAGACTAAATACCTATCGATAGAGATAAATCGTTGAATACAATCCCCTAAAGTATGACAATTAGTTTGATGTAAGAACCCTAAGCATAAGCTAATGACATAAGATGAGATCTTGATGAATGAATGTGATAATATAAACATTTTAAGAGGAAAATATAGGATTATTATAATCCATTTATACCATTTAATATAAAAATAAACTCAATAACACCACTTATAGATTGCAATTATTCTCAAATCCCCCATAATGCCTTGTTTCCACCTGAGAGGTTAGTTTGTTTTTCATAGTAAATTCAGGATGATTTACATGGGAAATTGTGATCCTAAAGGAATTTATACACCCTATTTTAATTCAATTCTTTTAAATTCATTGGATGATTCATATATCCAACTTTATGAATCACCATTAAGAAGTCAAACCACTATTAGGTTGCCTAAGAAAGCTATAATAACCAGTTTGTAGAGATGGAGTTATCAAACTTATAAACTTATATAAATTAATTTTTAAAACTATTAGGTGTTGTTTTATACTTGAACTAGGTTCTTCACATGTACTATACTTGCATGGATTATTGTATGCATTGCCATAAATGTCTTATTTTGTGTGTTTTTGGTGTTTTTAGTGATTTTTGAGAGATAGATACTTTATAATAATTTTAAGAGGTCATTTGGGAATTATTTAATCTCATAAAATAGTTTTCTTTTTTGAATAAACCTTTTAAGTGACCAAACAAACTCCATTTTGAAAGGCAGTCCAAATAATCTTATGAATGGCTTATTTTTTACCAGTTCATGGTTTGGCTATAAGCACAATGTTACAAAGTACCAAAAATGACATGGAGGTTAATTTTTTCATGGGTAATTTTAATCACACACTTATTATATGTTTCAAAAGTGCAAGATGAGTTTAGAGCCAAAATCCACTTTCTAGGCCTAGTGGCCTAATTATGCCTAATTGGAAGAAGAGAAAGGCAAAAAAAGTTGACTTATACTTGGCTTCAGCGCATGAAATTTTTCATGGAACTGTAATAATATATTGGGTAATATAATAGTCATTTATTTTTTCAATACAATTTTTAAAACTCCCACACAAAAAGAAAAATAGAAAAAGACTACAAGGAATGAGACCTAATTAGGGATTTTGGTAGGGAACAGCTTTTTGGGTGTATTTTAATGCCTCAAAAAGGATTTTTTTCATGTCTAATATGATGTAAATATGCCATCCATTAATTTTTTATGATATATAGAATACAAAGCCATGTTTTGACACTTGTGTGCAAACTAGGCCTAAGGAGATGAAGATCCCTATAAACACCTTACAAGAGAAAGAGGTGATGTGTAAAATAAATCCTATTAGGGTTAGATGAGATGTGTCAAGATAAGATACAAAATTTAGGATAAATTTATTTGACCATCAATAATTTCACTTGTCCTTCAACATGTCAAGAATAAGGAGAGTTTCAAAAAGCTAGTTAAGGTGTCAAGCATGGATTTCAACCTCCCACGCCAATTGGAGAGTTGAAGGATATGAAGACAAGAATAAAATTTCATCCTATATGTGTTGAAATTTATCCCTAACTCTTTTTATTATTGTGACTTACATGAAACTTGTCTACATTCTCTTTCCTACACTCTTCTTCTCTTACCTCACACTTGTGCTCTATATTGAGCCATTTTGGCTTGAAAATGTATCATCCAACTAGGTATGGTGAATACATAGTCACTTTTATACCTATGATGAATAAAATGGTTGATGTTTACCTCATTCTATGGCTACATTTAGTGATTAATTCATATATGGTTGATCTTATCAAGTGTAGATGCATATCACTTTGTTTGCGTCCTATTTATCTTGCCTCATATGGTTGTTTATATATTGATCATTATATTTGGTGCCATCATGGGTATATTTTATATTTTAAAGTTAAAATATTCTTCCTTCTCATCCTTACAATGCCTTACCCTTATACAAAATATTGATGCATAGGCTCATTCTATGATGTGTGTATGTTCGTGTTATCTTATAGGTCTTAGTGTATTATGCATTGTGTGGTAGTGGTCAACAAATTTTAGTTCATCACCATTTTAGTTAGGTTTATTTCAATTTTTTCTTATCCCTTTTCTATAAAATGAAGTGATAGAGTAGTGAAATTGAGCTTGAGTGATTCATCAACGAGAGTTAGCCCTTCAATCTAGAGTTTTACCTCTATTATAGACAACCCATCAGTATTTTCAACAAAAATTGGAGAGATTTGAACAACCCTATCCTAGCGTGCAAAATTCCATTATAACAACTACATATTGAGATTTTTTAGTTTTCATATGCACTCCTAAATTTATCATTCATGTTATCTTGAAATGTAACATATATTTATCAATACTCTTATATCACCTATCTAAAATAATTTACTTTGCATAACTTTGAAATCATTCACTTCTCACTACTATGGATACTTGTTTAATCTAATTATCATTTTAAGCAAAAACAAAGAAAATGATTAATGATAATCTCTATAATATTTACGTGTAATAATATTATTTTGGTAATATTCAATAATTTTTTTCATAATATTTTTTTCATATATAAAGACTTATATTTGTGATGTACAAATATCGTTGTAATGTCAAACCAAAAAATTATTTTTTACCTCAAAATGCAATAAGGTTGATAATATGGACATCTAAGGAAAAGTATTAATGATATTATGCATAGCCACATTAAATGCTGAAATATAAAATTTTAGGTATTAATGGTCAATATGTATGAGTTATGTGAGGTAAAAGCAACAAAATTTACATATGATATCTATTTTGGACAAAAAAAGAATAATTTTTTTTTAATTTTCTTATTATCCTGGGATCACTGAATAGGTCCCAAAGTGTCTTGGGTAAACCCTTGATCAAGATCACTAATTGAATAGTTTACTAATATAATAATAACTTTTAAGTTATTCATGTGTGAATGTAAAATATTAGGGTTAAATATAATTTAAACTATTTCACCATTTTTCTCACTCCTACCCATGATAATTTCAAATTCCATCCCTCTCAAAGCCTTTAGAGTTGACACATGAAACAAAAAAGATACAAAGGTTTATTAGAATAATAAAGCCATACAAATCTACAGCCAAAAGAAATAAGAGATGTGGAAGACACGTATCTACAAACAGGCACATGCCATAGCAAAAAATTAGGGAGATACACTACACTAGAGCAATGAGTCTATAGGCTATTTTTACTTGGTGACCCAGACACTTCTTCAATTTCCCACACCACTTTTGATAGAATACTAATTAACTTAGACATATTGAAGAGTCTCCCTATAAAAGTGGACCAAAATATTGTAGATCAATTATGGACCCAAAACCTTGACTGTGAAGTGTTGCCTTTTATTTATACAAGACATTTATCCTTTGAATTCATAAACATATTGAGAAATATGGATACATCCTAGTGAAAGGATTTCTATTCTAGCCATCTCACTTTGGAATGAGGTGATTCAGATAACTCTATGTATGAATCTCCTTGGAAATATTTCAGCCCCTTGACATAAATGAAACACTCCTAGATGAAGTGACTTACCCTATGGAGTAAATATCCCCACTTGAAAAAGGTTCAATGGGATGATGTTTAGATTCAAGCCAAATTTAAATAGTAATTCCTCTCTCCCCCTGATTGAAACTAAGAAGCAAAAGTAGGCTAGACTCTAGTTGGCAAAAAGAATAAATAAATTCATAAAATAGTCTCTACCCATCAAAATGTGCAATAAATGAAAGATTTTTATGGTGAAAACATACATAAGTTGGATGGTAAGTTGGAAAAAAAATAGTGGGTTTTCCATTGACTCCTAATCTTACACTTAAAACTAGCGATTATTTTGCATAAGTTCACTATTTGGAAAATTGTTTGGTTTTTTTTTGGTGGAAGATTCTAGTGTTCTTATCTTGTCACCCAATTTATTAGCTAATGGTAGATGAATTCCTTTTGAGATTTATTGTTCTATATTTTTCTCCTATGTACAAGGTGCATGGGCCTTTCAAAACTCATTTTAACCCTATCTAATAAAAAATCTTGTGCAAATACATTCTTGGCAATATTTACTTTTAAAGTAAAAAAATAAAAAGATTGAGCCATATTCATTTGTGCTTTATTTAGAAAATGAGTTGATAATCTTGAAGATAGATAACGTTATAAAGGGTGCTAAAATTTTGTGGATTTCACAATTTATTCTATTGATGTTGATGTCCTATTATTAAAAATAAATTTGTAGTTTGGAGAATATAAATGTTGGCATAGTTTTTTTAACAAGTACCTTGGTTTAATTTTACATGATCTTATACTATAGAGTAGTTTTCACACAACATCATTTCCATCCACATTTTATGTAGCCTTTTTTTCATACACTTCAACTATATTTTATCATAGCATATCAAATCTAAAATCAATAACAATATGATAAAAAAAAATGTAACTAGTGACATACCATATAAACCTTTAAAATGGATAGGGCAATTTTTATTTTTGATTAGTGAAAGTCACTAAATATTTTCATATGTATGTCAAAACAAATAAAACCTCAAATAGATTCCTATTCAAGAAAAAAATGTATTTAAAATTTTCAAGTATTTATTTTAATTTTTTGGCATAATATTTACATCAAAATTTTAATAGGAATTTATAAATTTTAATTTCCACTTAAAACTTTTAATGTGTATTTCCACATTTCTAAATTAGGAAACCCTTTATATCAATGTTAAAATTTAGGTAAAATATTATAAGGCTTAAATTGTGTATGACATATAAAATTGTTATCTATCTTATCAAACCAAGTACTTTACCCATGAAATATTGAACAAGATTTTTAAGAGGTTAAACCAAAAAAATATTTGATATAAAAATAATAAATCTGATCATAATTTTATAATTTATAATCTAAAAATATGACACAATATTTTTAAAATTCTATATATAATTAATGATTAAAGAAAAAGGTTCATTTTCAAACACTAGAATTAAAAATAATATTTTTTTTCTTAGTACAAGATCTCTCTACATTATAATTCACATAATATTTGTATATAAACCCTAAGACAAGATATTTAAACCATAAAATTAATTTAATCATAATTTAGTCTTCGAAAACTTGACTAAAATTTCAAAACATCTAGAGTGTTGTCAATAATGACTCCACATTCAAATTGGATGTAAAGGAATAAACCCAAGTAGTTCAAAACATATTCTACAGTATATTTGAAAACTATGTATAATATTTTATGATTGATTTGAAAAATATATTTTCAAATCTTCAAGACAACAAGAATCACATAACACAATGTATGAAATAAAATAAATAATATATATTATGATATGAGGTTTGTATTTATGCAGGCAAAACTATTTATTTATATATTTTAGTGTTAATAAAAATGAATTAACAACTCAAGAATCTATTATTGTACTATAATGTATAGATTTCAATGTATTTATTAATCAATAGATTTAGGTGGGATTCCACTTTATTTTCTATTTATTATTGATTCGCCTTTTGGGTGGTATGTGGCACCCTTATTTTAATGTCTACCATCATTATCATTGTATCTTTGGATGTAGGGAATGTTGGAATGAGAGAGAGTGAACATTGTGGTGAATCAAGTGAAGACCTTAGTTTCAAAAGTCTTTCATGAGGTAAGAATGCTAATCTAGACACCCCATTACTTACTATTATTCTTTATCTACTTGAATTTCACAAAGCTTTCATTTTTTTAGAACTTTACCTTTATAGCATATTTTGTGAGAAGAGTCCCCGTTGAGAGCCTTTTGAAATAATGGATTCATAACCATTGGCAACACCATGGTGTGAAATTGGAAGGAATCAAGAACTTTATCAAAGGTTTTTTCTTATTTTGATTCAATAACCCTGAACACTATAAATCCATTGTTAATAAAGGTCCTTAGTTTTGAAACAACCCCCAAAAAGTAAATTAAAAAATTTCCAACAGAGTATGTTTAAGATTGTGTGTCGGTCTCAACACTTCACTTGATGAAGCAAGCAATATTAAAATAGTGTACTCACATACACACAACCAGAACCAAAGGAGGTGATCTGAGATAATTAGCTAGGGATAACTACTCACAAAGGATGTTATGGGAAAGTAGGTTGCCTAAAAGGTGGTTTTTGTGGTTCAGGGTGTATCGATGTATGAATACATGGATAGATCTTGAGTACCATACACAACACTTTTTATTCTAAAAAAGACCATTTATATGTACTTAACCCTCATTAAAAATTTCACCCTCTTCATTGGGTTTCAGTTCTGCTCACAAGTGGTTAAACGGTTACATTCAGACTAACAGTTACTTTCAGTTCTGCTACTAGTCAAGGTTTTCAACTTCCTCATGGCATAAGGTAACTATACCATAGCCAAAATATTGATTTACATTCCCAAGTTGATCAATTAATGAGCATGGATGCCACTAACTGAATAAGTGATTAGTGAAATGATTATGATAAACATAATTATTTATCAAATAAGATACAATGGCAGCTGATAATTGAATCGATGCAATGATATTATATTGGTAAATAGCCAATACATTATAATTTATAAATGATAAATTAATGTAATGGAAAGTATATTGTATCCAAGAGTATATTCCATTTAACTTTGATTATTTAATCAACTATATGGTTGAAAGTAGAGGAAATGTAATTTGTCCATGTAACTTTCACTTATACTTAATTATTTTTTAGCAATAAATTTACTTAGAAAACCATTAAGAATAATGAACATCTACGCCATTGTCCTTTTTGACAACAAGTAGTTTATTAAATAAGCAACCCAACTTCATACAACATCTTTTCAAATATGATCAAACATAATAGAGAAATATGTTTCTAATATGAGAAAGTTTAAACTATGCATGCATACAATAGGTTTCAATGTGTACCATAATATGAAGTACATAAGCATCAAAATTTTCCACATGAATTCAATATATATAAGAATCAAACAATTAGTAAGTGTTTTATTCAAATGAAAAATTCTAACCAAGTATCAAATGAGTCGAATCCAAACAAAACATTCCATTTAAGGAAATCTTACAAAGTAAATGTTTTAGCACATCATGACATAACATTACATCCAATTCCATCCATCAAGAAAGAAAATGATAGCATACCTAGCTTATAAGATGGAAGTCTAACATGTATACATTCACTCTTCACCTATATTTTCCTAACACACACACCATTGTTGTCATATTAATATTTTTTAAATTTTCATATGCACTCCTTAATTTATCATCCATGATATTTTCAAATTTAATATGTATTTATCAATACTATTATATCACCTATCTAAGCTAAAATACTTGGCATAGCTTATAGATCATTTACTTCCCACTGCTATGGCTTCTTGTTTAATCTAATTATCATTTTAATCAAAATAATGAAAAATCTTAATGATAATCTCGATAATATTTAGGTGGAATAAGATTATTTTGACAATATACAATCTTTTTTTTTTCATAATATTATTGTTGTCTATAAAGTCTTATATTTATAATGTACAAATACAATTGTAATGTCAAAACAAAAATGTAATGTGTGCTTAAAAAGTAAAAGGTTGATAGTATGGACATATAAGTAAAAGGATTAATGATATTGTGCATAGCCACATTACATGCTGAAATATAAAAATTTAGGTATGAATGATCAATGTGTATGAGTTAATGTGAGGTAAAAGAAACAACATCTACATTTGATATGTATTTTTGACAAATAAATAATAAATTTTTAACTTTTTGGTTATCCTAGGATCATTGAATAGGTCCCAGAGGGTCTTGGGTGAACACTTATCAAGATCACTAATTGAACACTTCAATAATATAATAATAAATTTTAATGTAGTCTTGTGCAAATGTAAAATATTATGGTTAAATATAATTATAACTATTTCACCATTTTTTTTTCTCCCACCCATCATAATTTGAAATGCCATTTTAAATTGCATTCCTCTTAGAGCCTTTGGAGCTAACATGAAACAAAAATGATATAAAAGACAAGTAGAATAATAACACCATACAAATCTATAGCCAAAATGAACAAGAGACATTGAATGCACATATCTGGAAATAGGCAAAGGTCACAGGAAAAATAGGGTGATACCCTTCACTAGAGAAATAAATCCATAGGCAATACCCTCAGGGAGCCTTTACTAGCTAGCCTAGACACTTCTTCACTTTCCCACGCTGCTTTTTCTAGAATACTAGTTGACTTAGACATATCTAAGAGTATCCCTATAAAAATGTACCAAAATGTCATAGATCTGATGTGGACCCAAACCCTTTGCTATGAAGGGTTTAATTATCATTGCCATTTTTTTAGACAAGACATTTATCCTCCAAATGCCAAAACATAGTGAGAAAGATGGATGCATCCTTGTGGAAGGAATTCTATTCCATCCAACTCACTTTAGAATGAGGTGATTCAGATAGCTCTGGATTTAAATCTCCTTTGGAAGATTTGAGCCCCTTGATAAAAATGAAACATCCCTAGCTGAAGAGACTTACCTTACGGAGAAAAGCTCCCCACCCAAAAAAATATCTATTGTATGCATTTTAGATTCAATGCAAATTGAAACAGTAATTCCCCTCTCCCCTGATTCAAACTGAGAAGCAAAGGTAGGCTAGGATTTGATTAGCATACAAATGAAAAGAAGTCACAACAAACGTTGCACCCCTCACACTCGGCAAGCAATGAAAGATTGTTATGGTGAAGACTTATATAATTTGGATGGTAAGTTAGCATAAAATTAGAGGGGTTTTTGATGACTCATAGTTTTACAATGAACACTAGTGATTGTTTTATATAATTTCACTATTTTGAAAGTTTTTTGGTTATTTTTTGGTGGAAGGTTCTAGTGTTTTTAGCTTATCACCCACATTTTTAGTTAATGGTATTTGCATTCTTTTGAGCTTTATTGTTTTACCTTTTTCTCCAATGTACAAGGTGCATGGGCCTTTTAAAACCCATTTTAACCCTATCCAATAAAAAAATCTTGTGTAAATGTATTCTTGACAATAGTGATTTTGACAAGTAAAAAAGTAAAAACGTTGCGCCATATTAGTTTGTGTATTATTAAAAAACTGAGTTGACAAGCTTGAAAATAGATAACATTCTAGAGGGTGATAAAATATGTGTATTTCATAATTTATTCCGTTGATGTTGAAGTCCTATTATTAAAAAAAAAAAAAAAACATTGTAATTTGGAGAATATAAATGTTGACATATTTTTTTTCAAAAATATCTCAATTTAATTTTACATGAGTTTATCCTATAGAGTAGTTTTCACACAACATCATTTCCCTCCACTTTGTATGTAGCTTTTAAAAATATAACAAGTGACATACCATATAAGCCTTTAAAATGGATAGGATAGTTTTTATTGTGGATTAGTGAAAGTCATTAAATATTTTTATTTTTATGTTAAATAAAATAAACTACAAATAAATTGATAATCAAGAGAAAAAATGTATTTAATATTTTAAATTATTTATTTTAATTTTTTGACATAATATTTACATTTTATAGGAATTTATAAATTTTAACTTCACCTTAAAATATTTTAATGTGGATTATCACATTTTTAAATTGAGAAACCCTTTACTTCAATGCTAAAATTTAAATAAAATGTTTAAGTTTTATATTGTCTATTTCATATAAAATTGATATATATCTTATCAAATCAATTAGTTTACCTATTAAATATTGAACAAGATTTTTAAGAGATTAAAACCCAAAAAAAAATTAAAAAAAATGATAGATATAAAACTAATAAAATGGATCAAAATTTTCCAATTTATAATCCAAAAATATAGCAATATTTTTAAAATTTTATAAATAATTAATGATTAAAGTAAAAGGTTCATTTTCTGGCACTAAAACCAAAATTAAGGTATTTTCTCTTAGTTCAAGATCTCTCTACATCAGAAATCACGCAATATTTGTATATGAACCCTAAGACAAGAACTTTAAACAACGAAATTAATTTAATCATAATTTACTCTTTGAAAACTTGACTGCAAAATTCAAAACATCGAGTCTTGCCAATAATGACTTGACATACAAATTCGATGTAAATTAATAAACCCAAGCAGTTTAAAACATATTCTATGGTATGTTTGAAAACTAAGTATAATATTTTAAGACTGATTTGAAAAATATATCCGCAAATCTTGAAGACGTCAAGAATCACATAACACAATATACTAAATAAAAAATAAAGATTACATATTATGATATGATGTTTGGATGTCGGAAGACAAAACTATTTATTTAAATATTTTAGTCTTAATAAAAATGATTTAACAACTCAGGTATCTAGCAATGTATAGATTTCAATATATTTTTTAATCAACATAAACTATATCGGGTTGGAAAATAGAGTTTTATTTTCTCAAACGTTTAAACGAAGTATTATGTTTTTGAAGAGATCATAATAAAAGAAATATTAAAATGAATTTGGTTAAAGAATCATAAAATATAATATATTTAATAAAATAAAAAATATATTATGATATAATATTTTGATGTAAGTAAGAAAAATTGTTTATTTATATATTCTATTTTTAATAAATATGAATTGATAATTCAAAAATTTATTATTATGCTGGATATAGAATTTGACATATTTCTTAATAAACATAAAATCTATTCGATTAGGCAATAGAGTTTTATTTTCTCAAACATTTAAAGAATAAATTAAATTTGTGAAGAGATCATCTTAAAAAGGACATTAAAGTGAATTTTATTAAATAATCATAAAATGTTATATACTCAACAAAATTAATAATAAATAAAATATATATATTAAAATATGATATTTGGATGTACATAAGAAAAACTATTTAGTTATATATTTTAATTTTAATAAATACAAATTGATAACTTCAGATCCTATTATTATGTTGGACATAAATCTTAATATTTTTTATAATCAACATTCAACACATTAAATTAGAAAATAGAATTTTATTTTCTCAAACATTTTAAGAAAGACAATATTTTTAAAAAAATCTAGTAAAAAAACTATTAAAATGATTTCTTTTTAAAAATATAAAATACAATATAGTCAAAATATATATATATATATATATATATATGTATGTATGTATGTATGGGGTATTTGGAATCAGGGAGAAAAAATTAACTTATTTATATATTTTAATTTTAATAAAAACATCAAAAACATTTAATAAAAATGTCGAAGAACCTACATTGGGTTGGAAAAATAGAGTTTTATTTTCTCAAACGTTTAGACAAAGCATTAAAAAATCTAACCTCTTATAGGAGGAAATTGTGTTTTTATCGAAAAAGACGAGAGTAGCACTACGGAATTTGAAAATTCTGTGACTAAGTCAATTTATTGATGCACATTGACGTCTGATTTCGCTGCTGGTTCCCGTCTTCACTTCTATTTCTGACAACTGTTGCATAGAATTCTTGAAGTTTTCGAAGAAGCTAGGTTGATTCTGTTAGCGTTAATTATTCACTTTAACAATAAGCTAATTAATGAGTTAATTGGATCCGTTCATGCAATGTCCCAATTCTCTTAGTTTTTAACTGCATTTTTCACTGCAAATTTTATTTTTTTTTTTCTGCGGTTGTTTTAGTCTATATAATTTTTATTAACATAATATTATTCAAGAAATATACAGAATTTCAATTCATTCTTGCTTTATTTTTTTCTTTTTTGTACTCTATTTTTCTTACTGCTATGTTTTTTTTTCTTTCAGGTTGATGCAGCTTTAGCTACAAATTTCACATGGTAATAGACCCTGGTTCCCAGAAAGAAGTACAGTATTTTTTTTTTGCAAATATAGAAGATCAGAGCTGAAAAATAGAATGTTCACCCTCTGCCATTCTCACACCATACAACTATTTTGATTGGAAGCCAAAGATTCTACTTCAGCGTAGAAGTAGAGGCCTTTATCGAATAGTTATGAATACAGATGTTGAACCCAATCCAGCAGTTGAAAAATCTAAATACTTCAACCGTATGGATGAAGCATTTGGTTAGCTATGTTTATCCATCTCTCCAAAATTATTATTTCATGTTAAGGCATGTACAACTCCAAACCAAGGTTGGAATACATTGGAGACTCTTTTTCGAAAGCAAGATGAAATGTGGGGTCATATCCTTGGAAATGAGCTCAACTCATTAGATCCAAGGAGTTTTGATAATATTCAATATTTCTTCACAAAGTTCAAGGCTTTATTGCTTCATCTCAAAGGATCTGGTATTGACAAATCCAAGGGAGAAAGCAAATTAATCCTTGCTATTCTATCAAAGCTGGGTCCAGAATATGCAATACTTGTCTCTGCTTTCCACACAGTTAGGATCACAATAGGAGCAACTTGGAAGATGCCCACACTGGATAACTTCATTGAGTCTCTAGTACATGAGTAGGATAATCTTATAAAGATGGGCATATTGAAGAATTCCAAAGCTCATGCACTTGTTGTGCATGCAAGTGAGAAGAACAATTCCAAATCCAACCAACAATTCAAAGGCAAAGGGAAAAATGATTCATATCCAAGAAAAGAAGGCAATCCCAAACCTCTAGATGGATCTACAGGCTCAAAAGAAAAGGACAAAAAGGGCCAATCAAAGTGCAGCTATTGCAACCGTGGGTACCATTCAGAATCATCATGCATGAAGAAGACCACTGATCTCATGGCTCAGACACTTCAACAACATAATCTTGGTAGCCTTATCCCTGAGAGTGCCAAGAAGATGTAGGAAGAAAAAGCACCTGAAACAAGAGACAATGCTCATGCATTGATTTCTATTCATTCTTATTCAGATGCATGGATCATAGACTTTGGAGCTTCACACCACATGGCAGCCACAAAAGATGCTCTTTCTTCTTTGAAATCATATTCTAGTTTTCCTATTATCACGGGAGACGGTTCTCCTGTAGAGGCAACTAGAATATGGAGGGTACAGGTTGGAATCAAAAGTTTTGAGAATGTCTTACATATTCCAAAGCTTTCTATTAATCTTCTTTCTGTGTATCAAATGACACATACTGGAACCGGTAGGAGAGTTGAAGTCACCCCTGATTTGGTGACCATATTCGACATGCAAGACAACTCCAAAATCACTGTTGGTAAGGCAAATCATCAATCTCATCTGTACACTTTTTATGATTTTGTTGCTAAATCAGATTCTACTTTACTTCTCACACATGCAAATGATGAAAGTAGAATTTGGCATGAAAGATTTGGTCTTTTAAATTTTAGATACATACAACAACTTAACAAATAGGGAATGGTTAAAGGCTTGCTAGCCATAGACTTTTCTGATGGAATTTGTGAAGGATGTGCTCTTGGAAAGTATCCACAAGAAAAGTTTTCAAAGGGGAATGCATGTAGAGCCTCTTCCCCTTTAGAACTTGTTCACAGTGATCTTATGGGTCCACTTTCTAAACCTTCCATGAGCAAAGCCAGATATGTGCTAACATTCATTGATGATTGCACAAGATACACATGGGTGTATTTTCTCAAATTCAAATCTAAGGTGTTTGAGAATCCCAAGATTTTCAAAGCCCATGCAGAGAAGCCGTCTGGAAAAATGATCAAGATCCTCCACACAGATAATGGAGGGGAGTATGTCAACAATGATGTCCAACATCTTTGTTATGAAGTAGGAATACAATTGCAAAACACAGTTCCATACACTCCACAGTAAAATGGGGTAGATGAGAGGAAGAACCAATCTTTGAAAGAGATGGCCAGTTGCATGTTGCATGCTAGGTCACTTCCCTCCAAATTGTGGGTTGAAGCAATCAACTATGCTTCGTACATACAAAATAGAGCTTTTCACAAATCTGTCACAGGACAAACACCTTTTGAAGCATGGAGAGGCATGCAACTATAAGTCACACATTTCTGCATCTTTGGATCCTATGCTTGGGCACGCATTCTTGCAGACAAGAGGAAGGCTTAAGAGCCTCAAAGCAAAGAATGCATCTTTGTTGGATATCCAGATGGTGTAAAGGGATACAGACTACTAAATCTTTACACAGAAACACTCTTCATTGGGAGGACTGTCTACTTTGATGAAAATCTTCCACATGCATCTTAGGAACAACATGCCACCACCTCTATGCTTCCTCATCTTACACATCTCATAGATACATGCAATCATTTTGATCTTATTTTAGATATTTTTGAATCTAATTCAGAGGAACATGAGCATGCTTATGCTGATCTACAACCAATCCTTGATTTTGATTCTAGTGATGATTATGTATCCCATGTGGAAAATCAAAGAAGAAGGAGCTTAGCTAATATATATGAAGTCCCTCACGCACTCTCAGCTACCAAGCCCATCATCTTGATGCATGCCTATGTGGTTCTAGCATCTAACCCTTAGACTTATGTAGAAGCTACAGGGAATCATCTTTGGGAAGCAACCATGGATGAGGAGTACAACTCCCTCATTGCAAACCAAACTTGGGATTTGGTTCCACTTCCTTCCAATCGCAAGCTTGTCAGATGTAAATGGGTCTATAGGACAAAGAATTCAATAGATGGACATGTGAGTAGATACAAAGCATGGTTGGTAGCCAAAGGTTTTCAACAAGTTCATGGCATTGACTATGATGAGGCTTTTGCTCCAGTGGCAAAAATGGACTCCATGTGAGTGGCTCTTCCCATTGTAGCATCAAGAAGGTGGGAGGTTCATCACATGGATGTGAAGAATGCATTTCTTCACGGTGATCTTGAGGAGGAGATGTACATGGAGAAGCCACAAGGGTATATACAAAATTCTTGATTGGTATGTAGACTCAAGAAGTCACTCTATGGCCTCAAGCAGGCACCTAGAGCTTGGTATGCTAAAATGGATTCTTATCTTCTGTCTCAAAATTTCATACGATGCAAATCTGATCTAAATGTTTATTTGAGAAGAACATCTAATTCTTTGTTGCTCATAGTACTCTATGTAGATGATCTACTAATAACAGGTGATTCACCCATGGCCATTACTGCAATTAAAACTATTTTGCATTATAGATTTCCTATGATAGACATGGGTCTCCTACATTTTTTTCTTGGCCTTGAAATCAGCCAAAATCAATCAAGAATCACAGTTGCTCAATCCAAGTATGCACGAGATCTCTTGGATCGGTTTCACATGACTGAGTGCAAGTCAGCTGTCACACATTTCCTATCAGGGGTTAAGCTTGAAGATGGAAAGGATACACCATTGGTTGATTGCACACACTATCGTCAAATTGTGGGGACTCTTCTTTATCTCAATCACACTTGTCCAGATCTCTCATATGCAGTGGCATGCAAGAGACGCATGAGCTACATTGGAAAGCTGCCAAGCGTATACTTCGCTACGTCAAGGGAACCATTTGCTATGGGATTCATTATTCAGCAAGTTGTGTTTTGGATCTCATCGGCTACACTGATTTTGACTGGGCTGGTGATAACATTGATCGCAAGTCCACTTCAGGATATGTTCTTAGTTTGGGATCAGGGCCCATTTGTTGGTCAAGTAAGAAGCAATCTACCATTGCTTTATCATCAACAGAGGCTTAATATAGAGGTGCAGTCAATGTTACCATTCAAGTCATTTGGCTGCAACACTTCCTAACTGAGCTTGGTATCATCTTTCATCTTTTGACTGTCATTTGGTGTGACAATCAGAGTACATTGAAGGTTTGTAGAGATCCCATACAATGGCAATGGACCAAACACATTGAGATCCACATGCACTTCATCCGTGAATTGATACATGATGGAGTCATCGACTTGCAGTACTGTGCCACTTCTGAACAGATTGCCGACATCTTCACGAAGACATTCACTGAGCAAAAGTTTCATTTTCTATGAGACCTTCTTGGGGTGAAAAACACTACAACACAATAACTGCCATGAGCGGTTAATGTCTCTTTTGAGGGGGGGTTTTGTTCCCATGGGGTTTTCCCTCTTTCGTCTTTAACTTTTCCTTTTATGTCTCCTTAGTTAGACTTAAGGAGGGGGGTGTTAGCGTTAATTATTCACTTTAACAATAAGCTAACTAATGAGTTAACTGGATCTGTTCATGCAATGAGCCAGTTCTCTTAGTTTTTAACTGCTTCTTTCACCGCAATTTTTCTTTTTTTCTGCGGTTGTTTTAGTCTATATAATTTTTGTTAACATAATATTATTCAAGAAATATACATAATTTCAATTCATTCCTGCTCTATTTTTTTCTTCTTTGTACTCTGTTTTTCTTGCTGCTCTGTTTTTTTTCTTTCAGGTTGATGCAGTTGTAGCTAAAAATTTCACAGATTCAACTACTTATCAATATAAGTTGGGGAAATTGGATTTGTAAGAAGTGTCGCATCAGACTGGAAGAGGCCTTTTTGTTGTTTGAGATTAGTAAAGTAACTGCTATCAAAGGTGCCAGGGGTGGTGGGATCTATTGGTACGAATGTTGCATTGTCTGTCAGATTAGTGCATTGGGTCTTCAACTGTTGTGCATGGGAGGCATTCGGGGAAGGATCTATGCCTCCATTTGCAGTGGAGTTGTAAAGCCTGTTGCTGAAAAAATTACACTGGCCAATTCCAATCGTATGTGCACTTGCACAAGTATTCATAGAAGCTACGATGTTATAGACGCACTAAAAAAATATGTTCATTCTAGGTACTGATTCCAAACTATAAAATAATTATGTCTACCCACCTAAGTGTACAATAAGGTCTTTGACACTCAGAGATTTTTTTGCGAAAGATGTCTTTAGTTGATAGAAAGTAAAAGTTGGCTGGGGAATATTGGCAAGTGCGTCGCTCTGTTTCGAGATCACCCCATCCCTCCGACCGGTTCTTACACGCCATGACGGCCCTGCAGCCTATATGTAACTATAACGTTAACATCAACTAATATTTTATAATACCATAGAATTTTGAGATTAAAATGGTTAGGGAGTTAACTAACCTTAACGACAGCATCTTGGGCAGCAAGTGCGAGAATGTCAGCACAAGAAACGACTCCTGGCCATGTCCCTTCTATCTCAGCCTTGGCATCGTCGATGACATCAAATCTACGAATAGTCAGATTTGGAACGGCCTCTTTCTCTGCAGTGTTGTTGGCGGTTGAGTTTATGAGCAGTGATCCATCGCAGCCCTAATCAAATCGCATGAAATGTCAAACAAACATGTTATTATTATTAATACTTACGTAGGGTCATTAGTTATTAATGGTGATCTGTATTACTCACTTGTACGAAACAGTCGTGAAATTGCATCCTGAGTAGATTAACGAAAACAGTTGGATCTTGTGACATGTGCTTCTCTACCACTCTCTTCACTGTCGCCTCTGCCGATCGACACGTTTTCCCATAGAAATTATTTACAAGATCTCCCCCAGACACACATACAATTGTTGTTATAAGAGCTACAGCAATTGGCAACCAGATGCTCGCCATATTCATCTTCATCTCCATCGTGAATACAACGACTCGTATTTATATCCTCCAATAATTCAGTCAGGGCATTCGATTCCCCAGTATATTAAACTTATACAAATGTATTGCGAATACCTGCTCCGATTATCCCCGATGCGCCATAGAAGATTACAGAGTTTATTTCTTCGATTTATAAATCTCTAGTATTGATGTGATACAGTTGACATTTGCATGTAAACGATAGAATAAGGAATTCGAAGAATGGGCAGACGTCAAAGTTAAAATCTATTAATTATCCACAGGGCACATGATTCAGGGTTCATGATTCATCTGTTTGGTAGGACTGCATTGATATTTTAAAAGGAATTCCATTAAAATGAGGGAATCCATTGCTCATCTTTTAAAATAAGAATGTTCAAAAAGTTAAAATGTGTGTTTACAAATACAAATACAATAATGTGGTCAACAATTAGTAAATTAAACTGGAGTATACCTGCAATAAAGTTCGTGCTTATCTCTCTATCTCCAACGTCGTCGTTATTGTTGTTGTTGTTGATGAAATGTAATGAATTTTTTTACTAAAAGGTTTATGAATTCAATTGTTTTATTTATGTTTATAAAAAAAAGGACAGTTTTAAATATAATTAAAAGTTAAATAAATCTACCAAAAAAATTAGAACACTATTTACAAATAATTCTATCATACTAGAATCTCAAATCTACATAAGTGATATCAAATAAATAACACAAACATCAATGAAGAGCCTAGGTTGTAAATGCTATCGCGAAGACCCATGCTTCTAAATTAAATTCCCTATATTAGATAATATCTATTAATTGAAAGAAAAATGGAAAACGTGAACCCATAGCTTCTAAATGTCCTTTGAGCAACGTGATAAACTAGTAATGAAGGATAAACGGAGTCTATATATGATTATAATTTTGATCCTTAAAATAAATAGACAAGAAACCTAAACGTGATCTGGAGCAAGACATGACATAAAGAGCATAAGACTGTCCCACTAAATACCATATTCTCTTCCTTACGAAATAAATAATAAAATGGCCCATAACATTGAGACTACATCATTTGAAGTGAATAGCATAAGATGTTCCCCATGAGCATCAATACCTAAAAGATCATCAAACCTAGTGAAATATTATACAATTCTAGTAATTTGTACACACTTAAAAATGGTCATTGGGTATTTATTAATTGTAAAAATTCCATTTTATAAATTACCATCTTTTATTCCTACTAGAATTTACAGTCAATTATCATTATTCATTTTATTCTATTTTTAGGTGTTTCTCATTATGTTCTCCCTCTTTTGCTCTCGTATCTTCTTTACGCATTCCATGTTTCCCTATATTTTTACTATATTTCCATACATGCATGTTTAATAGTTTAGGGGGATGGCCTTCTTACCCAAATTTGGATCCCTTATGGGTTATGGGTATGGTCTTGATGGGTTTTCTTCCTATTATGTATTAGCTTGACTGCTAACAAAGTCTTACTTTTATTTAAGGTATCAATAAATACTTATGTACATTAGTGTATTTCAAATAGCAATAAATTATGAAATAAATACAAATATTTAGATATGGCACTGACAAATCCAATCAAATCTAAAGAGAATTTACTATTGTATTAACGAGGAAATCAATAATTTTCTATAACACTTAAATGCATAGTAATTAGACACAACATCACACTAGAATGTACATGTAACTACATTTAACATGGTATATTTTCTTTGATATTGTATAGTGTTAAAGATTTGGATAATTATCTAGTACTTAAAATCTGTGCTAACCTTAAGCACAAACCTTAATAAAAAATTGAGCTTTATTTTGTATAAGTTTACAAGTTCATATGCCCTACTAAGTTTTGAAGAAGAAGACTAATTTCAAAGAGAATAATTTAAAAATTCAAACAGAAGAGTGAGGATTTAAAATCACCTCATCTAACGAATCCATTTATAAAATTAGATTATTCATATCTCATGTCTTCCAAAAAAATATTATGCATCCTTATTATAAGTGTATGAAACTAGAGGACAAAAGGAGGGATTAATCAAAAGACACCGAATGGCTAAGAGAAATACAACATCAATTATAAATAAACCTATAACAATAAGAACCCAATATTAAATTTAAGTAGCATAAATTAAAATACATGGAAATCTATGAATACTAGGGCAATGTAAATTCAAAGGACAAGTATGAATCCATTAATTTCTTAATACCATATTCATGTACTCAATACTAGATAAGTTATACTGAGTAAAACCAAAGGAAAAGTATGAATCCCTTAACTTCCTAATACCCCTCGAGGAACATGATAAACCATTCATGAGGGTAAAGGGAGTAAAATTTTAATTGGAAATTTGATCATTAAAATGGACACTGTAGATACAAGTAAATGTTCTCTAGAGATGATTTTTTTTGTCAAATTTTAGAAATTAGTCGATATTTTCCTCTTAATATGAAAAACAAATTTGTAGAATAAATTGGTAATCAAATAGATATTCATGATGCATTTTCTTTCAAAGAAACATGAGGAATTTGGTAGGAATGAATCAATATGTTAATAGGAATTCCATTAAAATGAGGAATTTCATTGTTCATTTTAAGAAAAAAATAGGAAAAGAAGTTAAAACATGTTTTATATATAAATAAAAATATAATAATATGGTCAACAATTATTAAATTAACCTAGAGTTAAATGTAACCTATATACAATCAAGTTTGTGTTTATCCCTCTATCTCCAATATTGTTAATTTAATAATTAAAGAATAAGTATATGTTTTTGATAATTTTTTTAAAAATTATATATATTTTTTAAATGAATAAATTTAAATTTAAAAAAAAAAAAAAATTAAAAATGTTTTTTATATTTTATGATACCAGTTGCCTTAATTATATTTATAAACGAAAATAGAATTACAAAGCAATTCACAGATCAATAAAATACAAAGAAAGTAGCTAATATGATTAAAACACTAACAAATAAAAAGCTTCACACTAAATTCCATATTCTACATAAGTGGTATCAATTAAACTACCTGAACATATATAAAAATCCCAACTTTCAAATTCTATTGTGAAGATATAAAGATCAAGAAATCTATTTGTATCATTTTTTTTTCTTGGCCAAAGAATTGAACAAGACTTCCGATGATTTATATGGAGATGAACATTTAATGTGGAGTCCATGTGTTGATTCCAATCAAACCATTATAGTATGAGGAGCCAACAATGCTTACCCCAAACCCACACATATTAATTCAATAGTTATATATGTTCCTATAAGCCAAAACACTATTTGAATTTGGCCCCACAACTCAATTATATAGGTAGTGGTGAAAATATCAAATCAATCATTCTAGGTAGAATAAGATTCATTTTTTAAAAACTGCTGCAAATATAACGGATAATAAGACCCCCCCACATGAGAGTACAACAAGGTATTCGACATTGAGATAATTTTTTTGAAACACGTATTTAATTGAGATAAATTAAAAGTTGGTTGCGGAATTATGGCAAGCCATAAATAACATTAGCTAGTTAGGGTCTAATTCCATATATTTTAGAGGTCATAATTGATGATATAATGGTTTAAAATTATATTTTAGTATTTTTTAAAGTCAATTTTAAAATTTTAGAAATTTTATATATTTGTAATCAAATATAAATTTGAGTTGAAATTCATTCATTAATATGATTTTAATGTTTATAGGATAAATTGATATTTTTAGGCCCATCCAATATTTCCTATAAATGTTTAAAAATTTAACAATTACTATAAATAAAAGAGTGAGTTAATTCTAGGTAGTTTTAAAATTTAATTAGATGTTTTAATTTTGCATGTCAAATCTAATTTCAAGTTGAGAGTTATTTAAATATTATTATATAATTATTTTAATTCATTATTTAAGAAAATAAAAATATCATTGTTCATAAAATTATGATTAAATTACAACTATTAAAATTTTACTTTGCTAGTTTTTATTTTCATATGATATCAGAGCCAAGTTTAGCTCTTGAAGATAATTTATTTATGAATTTGTAATGGGTTTTGAAATTATGTTTTGTTATAAAAATGTATAATTTAATAACATATGTGAATATGGTAAAAGGATGAGGATGAATTTCATAGATGAACATGACTATATAATAGTCACAGAGGTAAGTGGAAGAATTAATTACAATTATCACATGTAAACTATAAAATAAAGAGGAGATGAAATACAAGAAGAAAAAAATCATGAATAATAAAATAACAAATAAGATGAATAAAAATAAAAACCATCAAAAATTGAATAAAGGATGGTTATGGCCTTAAAGCGAGGGAACAAAGGAGTCAAGGTGGATGTTTCAGAGTGTTTAGGTAGTGTAAAAATATAGAAGTTGATAGACTAGTTAAATAGTACGGATATATTTTTTGAATAGAGAAATATGAAATAAGAAAATAAATTAAAGTCTTCATGTTAAAAAATTGAATGGTCATATGTTAATTTGGTGGGATCACTTAAAAAAAGATAAATAAAGGGTAAATAAAATATCAAGACTTGGAGCAAGATGGAGAAGAAGCTAATATGTAAATTATAAACAAAAACTTTATAGAATATATAAAAATTTAAATTAAAAATATCATAGTGTACGAGACTATACAAACGTGTTTTACAATATAACTATATGAGTGGGGCATGACAAAACAAAATAATATATGGATGTAAGGTATTTAAATGGTTTAAAGTTTTACTTTCATGATTAATTCAACATGCAAATAATAAATAACCTTGAATAGGTTTACCAATTATCTTTGAATGTAAAATAAAAAACTTTTAGAAGATCAACGAGGCCAAAAGTGGGAAATAATTTCTAAAGGGATGACGTGGATTTAATCCCATTAGATGAGAATCATAGTTTGGAATATAAAATGAAAATTATAAAAACAAGGTTTTGAAAATATATATTCAGGAATATGATTTCATAGTATTAAAGGTTATGGTGGAAGTAGAGTATGGAATGGTTAATACATAATTTGTGTTTCTTAATGACGTGGAAAATAATGAAAGAGATCATTTGAGTTTTTTAATTATCATGAAAAATAAAGGATGAATCTTTATCAACCAAGAGTGAATCTAGTTGATAAGGAGACAAAATAACAAAATATGAAATTTACAAAAAAACATAATATAAAATATCATGATGATTAGAACAATGATATCTTCAAGTAAATAATAGGTCATGAGTAAAGAAGGTGGTTTTTCATGGTTGCACAAATATTTTATAAAAAAGGTTTACTTTAGGAGGTAAGACATGTAAAGTAATTTTTTAATAGTTTTCAAAATATGGTTTATATGGAAATTATAGAGAAACTATGTCTACAATACAAGAAGTGTCCTTATCCTTAATAGATTTCATGGTTTAATAAAAGGAATGAAGTTACAATATATAAAAGTTGTTTAATCATGTTTTCTATAGGAAAAAAAATTAAACATGGTGAGATGCTATCCCAATGGATGTATGTTATGTGTTATTAGGAAGATCATGATAATATGATAGAATCTCAATTCATGATGGAACAAATAATATTTATACTTTTTGTCAATATGGTATAAAGGTAGTTTTATTACCTCCTAAAGATGGACATGTATAAGGATTATTTTCCACACAAGAATTTATCAAGGACATGAGTATGGTGGGTTATTTTTATGGATAACTAACCAAAAATGAAGATATATAATTAGTGTAAATTACAACAAAGGAAATAAAAGTTTTTAAATCATATGAAAACGTTATGTCTAAGAAGTTTCCATATGATTCACCACTAAAAATGGACATTTAACATCATATTGATTTGATTATAGGATTAAAAAATACCTAATTAATCAACTTATGGGATCAGTCAATAAAAACCATGTAGAGTTAGATAGATAAGTTACTGAGTTCGTTAGAACAATTGTGATAATGGATAAAATGATTCCATGTAAAACAAAATTGATAACTAAAAACAAATATGTAACATCTTAAATTGTGGATAACATATCAATCGATAAAACCACAATAAAATATATATTTTCTATACCTCACCTAGATGATATGGTGGATGTGCTTGTAAGAAAAAAATATAATATTGATATAATGAGTGGATTTTATTAGAATTATATTAATGATGGAGGTGATTGAAAATAAACATTCAATACGATGAATGACTATGAGTGGATGGTGATGCCATTCAAATTGTCGAATGCACCCAACACATTTATTAGGATGATGAATTCAGTACTACAATATTACATTGGTAAGTTTTTAGTGGTTTAGTTTGATGATATTTTAAGATTCTGTAAGAGTAATGATGATCACTTACATCATTTGAGAATTGTGGTATAATTGTTAACAAATGAGAAGCTCTATGAAGGTTTGAAGAAGTGCAAGTTTGTGCATAAAAGTTTGGAATTTTTTGAATTTGTACATTAAAAAGATAGCATAAGAATGGATGAATAAAATGTCAAGATAATTATTTAGTGGCCTATTTCAAGAATAACATCAAAATTTCAATGGTTTATCAACCTTTTACATAAATTTCATTAATAATTTTAGTGGTATTGTTGTACCAATAAATAATTGCATGAGGGGAAAATAATTTCTATCAATAAAAGGGATAATGCCAAGAAATGGATTTCATATAAAATAAGTATTATCCTCAAAACCCATTTTTTTCCATTGTAAAGGTCTCATCCATGATTAATAATATAAACTTCATTTGTGGCAAACGTTTTAGTTGCCATGGTACATGAAGGAGAACAATGACTGAATAATTGGATAATCTTATTGATCAACAAAAAGTTCATATAAATACATAGAAAATTAGTTATACATGTTTACTAACCTACGACAATTGTCAACCAACCCACTTAACTTTTATGATAACAAAGCTCCTATAACCACTATGATTAACTATTAATGACTTCCATCTAATCACTTAATTGGGGATAATAGATCACTGAACTAAATCTAACTAAACTAAATAATTTAATATCTAAATAATATTAATAATCCCCCCTTTATTACATTTTTTTTACAAATATCATATTTCCTAATATTGGTCTCCTTTTTATTTCAAACACTGTTAAACAGATTTTACACTCTTTGTATAGCCTACTCACTTTCTGAGATGGCATGCCATCTTTTGGCTTCATGGTCTTGGTGGTAACTTCATTTTTCCTTTTAGTATTACCACAAACCTACTAAGTGACAGGGGTACATCTCTCTACTAACACCTTCAATAGTTTTTAGGATTACCACAAACCCATATGGTTTTCTACTGTAGGTTGACCAGGAACCTAGAGGTGGTAGGAGATCTTGACTATTTTATACATTTCAATAGTTTCCTAGATTTACACAAACACTTTTCCAAAAACTAAGCACTAATTTATTTCTTTTGCTCCCCACAATGTTCTTTTTTAGCAGGTACCAAACTAGAAAATAATGCTTAGTATTTTTATTTAAAAACACACTACACAATAAAACATAAAAAAAACACACCAAAAATTATCACCATAGTAGTTATGTGACCCGATCATAGGTGACTCATGATAGGACACCAATTTTCCTCCAACCTTTGTGCATCCTCTAGCCTCAAATAAATGAAGCTACATACTCAGCAAATGTGTCGGTGAAGCTTAATTGCATGTCATTTTGTTGAACAAAATCCCCCCCATAATTTGAACCCATTTTATATTTGACAATATTTGACTTATGAAATCATGTAAAAATGATATTGCATCCTTGTATAAATAATTAACTTTGATTTTGTCAATTTTGGGAAAAAAGAGTACTACTAACTTTAAACTTAAGTCGACAATGAACCTAAAAATTAATGAAATACTCTTAAATAAGGATTTCAACATATACCAATAGTCTAGGAATCTATTAGTATGTGAGAGACTTAATATTAATTATTATTATCTTATACAAGATTCTTATATTTTTAAAGGAAAATAATTATATATTCTATTTGGGTGTATGAGA
>JARHVA010007086.1:365000-445000 GCA_037957365.1 Torreya grandis
ATTTATGGCCTCTGAAAGTTTGGCCTAGGTTTTTTTTCATCATTCTCCTCTGGTTGAAAATAACTTAGCTCCTACGAGTTGCCCTGATTATACTGCTACCAATTTTTGTTGTCAATATTATTCATTGCCCATTATATAATCAAATATTTGTATTATTTTTTCAATCCTTCCCACTTCAAAAAATACCTATTATAATTCCCTTTCCTTGTGCTCACTGTCTTCATATCCAAAACTTGCACTATTTTTTATTTCTTCTTCTTTGGAATCTGCTACTCCCAATTTATTTATTCATATTCATCACCTTCATCATATTCTCCATGGAATTAATATAATTATAAAAAATTAAATGCTATAGATATATCAAAGTTTTATGTTAAACTCACCTCATTACATTGTCATTGATTTTCTTCACAATTCTGTATGGTCCAATTTTCTTGTACTTCAACTTATTTTATGTGCCTTTTAGAAATATTTTTTTCAAGTAGACCATTACCAAATCTCCTTGTTCAAATACATTTTATCTTATTCTGACATTTATTGTTGCTTTATATTTCTCATCACTAACCTATAACTTTCTTCTTACTCCTTGTAATTGTTGCATATGTTTTTGCATCATCACTAATTTGATCTAAAATCGGTAATTGTACCAAATCTAAAATACCCATATGATTTATCCCATAATTTTTTTTAAAAGGTAACTTTCCTATTGATCTATTCAGTGAATTGTTATATGCAAATTTAGCTTCTGGTAAAGCCAAGTCCTGTTGCTTTGGATTCTCTCCCATTATGCATCTTAATAAATTTCCCAAGATGATATTCATAGATTCTATCTTTTGATCTATTTTTGGGTGATATGCACTACTAAATTGTAGCTTAACACCCATATTCTTCCACAAAGTCCTAAAAAATGACTTAAAATTTTTGTGTCCCTATCCAAAATAATAGTTTTTATAACACCATGCAATCTCACAATATCTATCAAAATAATTTTGCAACTCTATTGGCATCATTGGTTTTCTTACATGCAATGAAATTAACTATTTTAGAAAATCTATATAGAAAAATAAAAATTTAATCATTACCTCTCTGTGTGTTCAACAATCCCAACATAAAATCCATACTCAAATCCATCCATGCCCCTCTTATAAGTGATAATGGCATGTGAAGTCCAGTATTTTGTGCATGTCTTTTAGCCACCCAACATATTCTACACCTTGAAACACACCTTGTCACATCTCTCTTCATATTTTGCCAAAAATACTTTTCCTCCACCAAATTTATTGTCTTCATCTTACCAAAATGTCTAGCCAAACCACCACTATGTAATTATCTTATTATATGGTCTCGTAGAGACCCAACTAGAATGTACAAATATTTCCCTTTGAAGAGATAAACTTCTTACATAACATAATCATCATGAATACCATTTCTCCCACCTATTATGGATTTATACACCTCTCAACTACCTTGTTAAAATATGGATCAGTATCATATAATTATTTAATAGCTTTAAATCCAGGTACTTCACTCACCATAGTAGTTAGTAATGCTACCCTCTTACTCAATGCATTAGGTACCTGATTTTGTTTTCTTGATTTATGTTTCAACATAAAAGTATACACCTCAAAGAAAGAAACCCACTTTGCATTCCTACTATTCAACTTCTTTTGTGTATTAACATACATCAAAGCCTCATGATATATACAGGATAAAATTTTAGGCACTATCTAATGCCATGAATGTCTTAATTCTTGTACAATTTCATAAAGTTCAATATCATAATTAAAATACTTTATTCTTACCTCATTCAATTTTTCATTGAAATATGTTATTGGCTTTCCTTCTTGACTTAACACAGCACCAATTCCAACAAATGAAGCATCACAATCAACCTCAAACACTTTGTTAAAATTTGGTAATGCTAAAATTATCCTTTCTATAATCTTCTTGGAAAAATCAAAGCTATCTATGGCTACTCTAGTCTATTCAAATTCCTTCCCTCTCATGCAATCTATTATTGGTGCCATAATACTACTAAATTTTTAATAAATTTTCTATAAAAAGTTGTGAAACCATGGAAAATTCTTACCTCTGTAATGATTTTTGGAATAGTCCACTCAAAATCACCTTTGTCTTTTCTTCATCTATTTTCACACCATCTGCTAAAACTAGAAATCCCAAAAATACAAAACTATTTTACATAAACTTGCACTTCTTCAAATTTGCATACAACTTCTCTTTTCTTAACAAATCCATTACCATTCTCAAATACTATAAGTTTTCTTATTTAGTCTTAATTAATATAACAATATCATCTAAGTAAATAACCAAAAACTTACCAATATATTCTTTTAGCACTGTATTCATCACACTCATAGATGTGCTAGGTGAATTAGATAAACTGAATGGCATCACCATCCACTCATATAAGCCATCCCTAGTCTTGAATGTAGTTATCCACTCATCTCTTTCATGAAGTTGAATCTAATAATAACGTCTCCTTAGATCAATCTTGGTAAAGTATTTTTCTCCTCCAAGTACATCCATCATATCATCTAAATGAGGTATAGGAAACCTATACTTTATTTTAATTTTATTAATTTTTATAGTATCCACACACATTCTCCATCTTCAATCTTTATTTAGAGTTAGCAAATATGGTGTTGCACAAGGACTCATACTCCGCCTTATCTCCTTCTTATTTAGCAATTAAGTAACCTATTTATTTAATTTTGCATGTTCTATTGCACTCATCCTTTCAGCTATTTGATTGGGTAGAGCTGATCCTAGAATAAAATCAATGTGATGATGTATATCTCTCTTCAGTGGTAAACCATCTAGAAACTAATTAGGTATAACATTTGTATATTATTTCAACACTCTTGTTTCTTCTATTGGTATTGGCACCATTTTTGTTTCATCATTATTTTCTACTAATGTATAAAAATAACCTACAACCTTCATATCTTGGATAAATTCTTTAGTAGAGAGCATGCTTTCTATCTTCTCTTCCTCTTTAAGAGGTAACAAAACTACCTTTGTACCACCTTTCAAAAATGGGTATGTGTTCTTTAATCCATCATGAATTACTCCAATTTCAAATTGCCACATTCTCCCTAATAACAAACGACATGCATCCATTAGAATAAAATCACACCAATGAAGGAAGTGGAGGATTGATGCATGTGGATAATATTTGAAACTAGTTTTTTCCCACCTAGTTGGGCCCCCTAAGTGCGACAAGTGGGACCATAGATCCAATGGATGTCACTATAGGTAGCAGTACCTCTGGGGATCTATCTAGGAATCTATTAGGGGATATTCCATCCAATGGATGGAAGAAGGAACTCATAGGTGAAAAGATGTGTCCATTGAAAGGCTTATCGAGCCTCCCTGTTCTCTCAGAGGCCAAGGTGTTGAGTATCCTAGATGATCTGGTGGAGGAAATAGTGGCGTCCATGGACCTTACACTAGTTGGTAAGTTTTTTTATTTCCATCCTAATATCGAAATTATTAGAAGATGGATTCTGTTTAGGTGGAAATTCAAAGGTAGTGTTTCAATCATAGCCATAGCTAGAGGTCTATTCCTTTTTAGATTTACAAATAGGGAGGACATGATTGCTACCCTTGTTGCAGGTCCCTAGCTATTTGGACCACATTCTCTAGCCTTATGCTCATGGAAACCAGGATTTGATCCTAACTCAGACCTCAATAAGACAACACCTGCTTGGGTAAGATTACTAGGATTCCCTTTGTAATTCTAGGATGAAAAAATCTTCACAACCATTAGCAATTCTATTGGTCAATATGTCACCTCAGATCATATAACCAGAACTAAGTCTAGATGTGTGTACGCTATACTTTGTGTTAATTTTAAAATAAATAAGACTCTCCCTATGTCCATTTAGGTAAACTATAAATATGGAACCTGGACTTAGCCAATCACTTCTAAGAATGCTACCACTTTCTGTCAAATATGTAAGAGGAAGGGACATCTAATGACACAATGCAATGTAAAGCAAAGGGGGATGAAAGAGGATTCCCAGAATGTAGAGGAGGAGCAAGCGAACAACAAGCAAGAAATAGAGAATAATGTGAAAATTCTTGACTATACAAGGAAAGGAGAGGAGGGGAAGGGAAAGGAGGCTACCCCTTGCAGTGAAGGTGAAGTTGTCCCAAATAAAAATATAGGATTAGATGATAGTCAAAAGGCTACATAAGAAGGAGAGGAGGAGAAGAGAAAGGAGGATATCATCAATAGTGAGGGAAAAGAGGTTCCAAATGAGAATATAGTATCTGATGATAGTCACAAGGCCACATTTAACACAGTCTACAATTTAGAAAAATAGACTAATATGTTTAGGGAAGGGGTAGGAGGGGACCTTTTGCTAAAGTAAGTCATTGAAGATGACACAATTTCAAGGATTGGATACGAAGAAGTAACACTTGAAAGTCATACTCAATGAGTACCAGATCCACAGTCAAATACAAACTTTTTCCATGATCTGGAAGATGGAGGCTAGGTAGGAAACTACTTGGCAACAGGGGTAGTAGGACAAGATGGTAGCAATGAACAGGAAGAATGGGTTACCCCAAAGAAAAATCTCCATAAAGGTTAAAAATATGCAGATGTTGGTACTGAGCCCAAACAAGAGAGGCCAACCCTAAGGGAAACAAGACAAAGATAGATTGCTAGGGAGATTTCCAGTGGAAAACAAAAAACACTAGATTCCCAACCCTCTAAAATCTTTAAATGACAATATTATAATGGAATTTGAGGTCCTTTAATAGTCACTCAAAGCATTTTGAGGTTAAAAATTGCATTTTAGATAATAAACTAGATATTCTATTACTCCAAGAAGTCAAGATGAAAGAGGCAAGTTTTTCCAAAATTGATGACTATATATGGCCTGAGGCAGCTTTTTGTATTAGTTCTATTGAAGGGGCTTTAGAAGGGATTGTCACTATGTGGAATAGTGCTAAAGTCCAAGGATCTCTTATGGCCCATAATAAGCACTTTTTGATTACCAATTTTTTTGTGAATTCCTTAAACTGGACATTGGTAAATGTTTATGCACCGAATAATAGAGCTTTGAGGTATAAATTATGGATAGATTTTAGTAGCTACAGGAATAATCCTTAGAATTATAAATGGATGTTAGCTAGAGATTTTAACACACCTTTATACCCTTCTAAAAAATAGGGTGGAATTATTGATTACTCGAACATCATGTTTGAATTTGTTGAATTCATCAATGATTGGGGATTATTGGACATATAGCTACAGAACCAAAATTTTACTTGGACCAATAGAAGAAGAGGAGATCAAATGATTCATGTTAAATTAGATATATTTTTGATATCAAGCAACTAGAATTATTATCAAAATATGCAGGCACAGGTTTTACCTAGAACCATGTCTGACCACTGCCCGATTATCCTCAATTGGAGAGATCCAGGATAGCATGGACCTCCTCCATTCCATTTTGAAGCTATGTGGATTAAACACAAAAGTTTTAGACAAATGGTGGCTCAATGGTGGAATATTCCCATTCAAGGTACTCCCATGTTTAGAATAGTCAAGAAACTCTAGCACATTAAACAAGAAGTTTATGGCTAGAATAGATATAGTTTTGGGTAGGTTTTTCAGTAGAAGAAAAATATAATGGGAAAACTCAAGGCTATTCACCAACTGACTAATCAAGGGGATGACTCTAAGGGCACCTTAGAAGAAGAGAACAATCTATCTTCAGAATGGAAGAATTTGATGGAAAGGGAAGAGGTTTTTTTGAAACAAAAATCCCATGTTCAATGGCTTAAAGAGGGTGATAGGAACACTAATTTTTTTCATCTCTCAGCTATGAAACATAGAAAAGCCAACTCAATAACTAAGCTTGTCCTAGATAATGGAGACATTATTACTAGGGATAACAAAATAGGGGAGCAAGCTAGGGTCTTCTTTCAGAATCTACTTATGGAAGAAAACAATAATGATAGAATTGATAGATCTATGAGTCAATTCATTGATAAAATCCCCTATTTGATAACAAAATAAGACAATCTAGAAATGTTAAAGCCTGTATCCGATGAAGAAGTACATGATGTTTTATTCTCCATGGGCACTTTTAAAGCCCCAAGTCCTAATGGCTTTCCTCCTATATTCTTTTAGGAATATTGGGAGATTGTTGGAGTGGACCTCACAGTTGTAGTTCATGATTTTTTTAGATCTAGAAACCTTTTGAAACAAGTCAACAATAACTTCATTGTACTTGTTCCTAAAATATCTCAACCTTTACACTTTGCTGATTTCAGACCCATTAGCTTGTGCAACACTGTGTATAAGATATGTACTAAACTGTTGGTTTTGAGATTCAACCCTTGCTTGACAAAATTATTTCTCTTGCTCAAAAAGCTTTCATCTTAGGCAGACAGATTCTTGATGTTGTGATCACCACACATGAGACTATCCACTCCATGGATAAGAGCAAAATCCCTAAGATGGCTCTCAAGCTTGATATATCCAAAGCTTATGATAGAATCTCATGGACTTTTCTATTCCAAGTGATTATAAAAATTGGGTTTAATGATAAATTATCTTGCTTATTATGGAATGCAGTCTCTTTTGCTAAATTATTAGTGCTGGTTAATGGAGTTCCTAGAGGGTTTTTCTCCTCCTTGAGAGGAATTTTTTAGGGAGACCATCTCTCCCCATACCTATTCATCATTATGGCTGAGGCACTAGGAAGATACATACAAGCTGATATAGTTTCAAAAAAGCTAGTAAGCATCCAACCTGCCTCTTCCCTCGATCCTATGGTTATACAATAGTTTGTGGATGATACCATCTTATTTGGCATCTCATTGGTGGTCGAAGCTAGAAGATGGAAGAATATACTTAATGATTATGCCAGAGACTCCAGGACAAAGAATAAATTTCCAAAAAAGTAATGTGTACTTCTTCAACACTCCTAATGAACATAGACATATAATCCCTGATATCTTAGATTATACTGAGGCTGGCCTACTAGCTACCTACCCAGGTCTCCCACTCTCAGTTAGAGTGGTATCTTCAGGTTTTTGGAATGGTATTGTGGAATGTACATAGAGGAAACTTCTTGGGTGGAAGGGGAAACTACTCAGTAGTGTGGGTAAGTCGCAACTTCTTCAGGCATCCTTGCAAGGTATTCCTACTTACTTCATGTCTCTTTTTAAAATTCCTACATATTTTGCTAAAAAGCTGGAACATATCCAAAGGAAATTTTTATGGATGTGAGTGGAAGACAAATAGAGAATGTCTTTAGTCAGATGGGAAAAAGTGTGTCTCCCAAAATCTCATGGTGGACTTAATATAAGATCCATTAGGAATATGAATAAAGCCCTCATCTCAAAAGTTAGTTGGAATTTGATTCACAACAACAATGAGTGAGGGGAAATAATGTATGCCAAATACATGCATAGCATTGATGATTACAACTTTCTTCAATAGGCGAGATTACCCCAGGGGTCTGTGAAATGGAATAAAATGCTAAAAAGTAGAATTCTTCTCAAACAGGGAATTAGGTGGAAGCTTGTCAATGGCTGATAGATTAAATTCTGGGAGGATAATTGGTTAAGGGACAAGCCTCTCATCTCCCAAGGAAACTATGGAGAAATTATAGACCTGACTACTCAATTCTTTGGTGATATGGTTAGTGATTATATGGAAAATAATAATGGGATAAGCAGCTGGAAAAACCTTTTGGATTGATGTGTGCACAGGCCTAAGCTTATCCCAAGAATTTAGGAGATCCAACAATGTGTTTAGGAGATCATAATCCCACTCTTCCCTCATGAGGATGAATAATACTAGTGGCCGGATAAGAATGGATCATCCTCTGTCAAATCTACCTATCATCTGCTTACACCTAAAGCTCAGAATAAGGAGGTATGGAAAAAGGTTTGGAATCATAAACTCATTCCAAAGATTAACTTGTTTTGGTGGGTTTTTACCCATAACCAAATCCTTACTCAAGACAACATTTAAAAGAGAGGGTTTACTTTGGTCAACAGATGTTTTCTATGTGGTTATAGAGAGGAATCAGTTTCACACCTATTCATACAGTGTGAGTTTACCCGGGATTTATGGGGCACAATACTTAACAACTTTGGCATTGAATGGGTTTGCAATTTTGACCTTAAAGAAGTAATTCTTAGTTGGAACTCAACCTTCACACATCCCTGGATTAAGGAATTATGGAAGCAAGCTCTGCCATGCTTGAGCTAGACTTTATGGAAAGAGGGAAACCACAAAATATTTAGGGACACTGCTAGAAATGTTGCTTAGGTGTTTAAGTCCTTTGCTAGGACCATCTTGAAAAGTGTTTCAATAGCTCATATTAGTGTTGTGGAGAAGCCCCTATCTAAATTTGAAAGTCAAATTGATGCTAAATGGAAGGTTTTAAACCTTATCCCTGGGCATGATAATTCCAAAATTCTTCAGAGACTTCATACTAAATGGATACCACCTAAACCCAATTGGATGAAACTCAATTTTGATGTGGCATCCAAGTTGAGTGATAAAGCAAGTGGAGGAGGAATAATAAGAAATGAAAAAGGAGGGATGTATGCTATCTATGCTGGTGGCATGGGTTGCCAAAGCAATAACTATGCTAAAGCTATGGCCTTACTTTGGTGATTAAAGTTAGCTATATCCCTAGGAATTAGAAATTTGAATATTCAAGGAGATTCTAAGTTGGTCATAGATGCCATTAATAAATCATCTAACATTGGTATCCATCTAAAGGACATCATTACGGACATCTAATTTCTTTTACAAAAGTTTTTTGAAGTTGAGATTACCCACACCTACAGAGAAGGTAACAGGGTCGTTGATGCTTGTGCCAACCTTGGCCAACAATTCTCAAGATGGAGGGTATGGTGACAAGGGGCTCATGTACCACCAAAAATTAGAGAGATCATTCACAAGGAGATGATAAAGCATGAATGATGCACATTAATGATGAAGATAGCTTTCGAAGGTAGTCAACATGGAGAAGGCCATTGCGGATCATGGAAAATGATAACCTTAGTACTTCCTTGATTGTCATGATTAATTCCTTGTATCATGATTTGGAGGTGTGAGATTCGTATCATGAAAGCCAAGGGGGAATTATTTTTAATCATGAAAGTAGACGTCACTATGGCAGTCCATTTTGTAAAATGAGGAGAATGAGAATGATTGGGAAACAGATATTGGGGCCTTGAAGGTCCACATTAAAAAGTTGGAAAAGGTCTTCACTAAAGGCCTTCAAAATAACATTCTATTGAATATTACTATGTTGGAAGTGGTGGGTAATCCAGGGAATGTTGACAATGCAGACAATGAGTATCTTAAGGATCTTGTTAATTCTATAGTTATGTAGTTTCATCCTTTCTGACTCTGGGCTTTCTAGTGTTTTGTTTTGCTTTTGACTTTGTTTCTCAGCTATTTTGTTGGTTCAGTGCTAGCATCTTTTATTTGCCAGCCTTCCTATCTTTTTTGATTATATAGGTTTGGCCCCTGGTTTTCTGCCATAATTAATCAAAAAACATCACACCATATCACATCATTAAAATTTTTTCCTATATAAAACTTAATAGAGTACCTTTTCTCTACTATGACTTCATTCCCTTTCTTAAACCATGAAATCTAAAAGGATTAGGATGTTTTTCAAATTTTAAATTTAGTTTCTCTACCATTTCTTTATAAACCATATTTTCATAACTATGACCATCTATAATTACTTTGAATACCTTTCCACCCAAAGAAAATCTTGTTCAAAAAATATTTGATTGCAGCCATGCATCACCACATTCTCTATTCTACACTTGATCTTTCCTTAGAGTAATCATGGTTCTTATCATCATGATATTCTCTCCAACATCTACTGGTGCAACTTCAATATTTTGTTCTTTTATCTCAGCCTTAACTAGATTCACTCTTAGAGGATCTTCTTGCCTCTTTTCTTGATCCTCATAGTGTGGACACTCAAATGATTTGTGCCCTTTTTCTCCACATCTACAATAGACATAAGATATACATTGATTCAAAAACCATCCTCTAACACCACTATAACCTTGTCCTCTCTAAAATTCTCTTCCTCTTTGTTGGTATTGAAACCCTTTTCTATTGTCATCTTTCCTTTTTGCACCATGTGTTGATTCACCTCTATTGGTATTATACCCACCTCATCCCCTATTTGTATGGGATCTACCTCTTCTTGGAAAAAGAGATGTTCTTTTAAATTATATCTATTTTATTTTTCTTCTACCTTTAGAGCTAATTGATAAGCCTCCTCCATGCTTAGTATTATATGAATGCTGAATTCATCTCAAATAGAAAATTTTGAACCATTTACATACCTTGAAATCATTTTCTCTTCTATTTCTTCATGATCCACTCATATGGAATTATTATAAAATTCATCTGCATAATTTTTTATATTGTTATCTTTTTACCTCATATTCTAAAATCTTTTATATATGGTTTGTCTATAATCTACAAGTAGAAATTTCTCCCTCAACTTCTCCATATTTTTCCTTGAATTAATCTTGTCTTTGTATTTTATCTGTCTATATTTTTGTATGTGATCCCACAAAATAATTACATGAACTTTCAATTTCATGCATGCAAACTTTACCTTCTCATCTTCTCTCATAGTCTTCCACATGAAGAACTTATCCTTGCTATTCATCCAATCTATCAACTCCTCTAATTTTAAACTACCTCCATAATCTAGAACATCAACCTTGATTACTTCATTTCTTCCTTATAAAACCTGAACCATCCTCTCTTACATTGATGGTGGTTGCTTTTGTTGTTCTTCTTCTTACTGAACTTCTTCATCATGATCTTTGTTTTTTTCATCACCACCTTGTCTTCTGTACTGATTGGTGATAACCTCTATTAATTTTTTTAACTTTCCTATATATATATATATATATATATATATATATATATATATATATATATATATATATATATATATATATATATATATATATATATTGTATAGTTTGGTTCATCAACACAACACCTCCTCATCCTCTCACCATTATTTACTCCTCCAAGATTCAATCTTGCTCTGATACTAATAATGAACATGAAAAACTAACAAGGAAAATAAAATTACCAATAGGATAATATTTTGACTAATATATTGTATTGATTCATATTGAATGACTTGAAATAATCACAAACCCAAACCATTATTAAATAATCCTAATCTCAAAAATTAGATTTTACAATCAAAATTTAAAAAAAAAACTAAAATCTAATAAAAACATCTAATTTTAGTAGTCAGTATTTGTAGTAAGTTTCACATGTAAGCATTCATGGCTCTAAAAATTTCCCTAAATCTCCTAAATTCTAAAATTAGTCTATGTGACTAAATTCAATTGAATTTGATGTATGGTTCTAAAAATATGCAAATTTCTAAAATATAAAATTATTGAAAGATCATTAAATGTTAATTTTGAACCCTCAGATTATCATGTTTGGCCTCTAAAAAATATTGAAATTAAATCTAAGGGGATAGAATGCCTTAAGGTAGAATCAAACTTTTTGATACAATTATTTTGTTGTGTGAAAGAGCTCAAATGGATTTATGGGTTAAAATTTATGGCCTCTAGAAGGTTGCATTATTTTTTTTCATCACTAAGAGATGGACTCAGTGTTGTAAAAAGAATCATGATTCTCTGTTGGAGACCTAATCTACATATTCATCAACTTTCGACTCAAACTCCTTGCTCTTCATGCCTAGATCTTGGAGAACTAGAAAACACTAATGCAATAAGGTTTTAAGGTTACCCTTTTGCAAAAAAAATCTTCATAGTTTAATTTCGCTGTAACAAGAGAAGGTTTTGATTCAAAGCTAGTAGTGGGATTTGGATCAATACTCTCTATTATTGAAACTTTGGTCTCCACACTTCAATCCCCTTATTGATCCATTTAATTTCACACCCATTTGGGTTCACCTTCCCCACCTCCCTCTCTTGTTTTGGTCTTACAATTTTTTTAATCCCATAGGTAACACCCTAGAGTAGTATGTACTAGCTGACCTAGACACTTCTTCACTTTCCCACACCACCCTTGACAAAATACTAGTTAATGCGGACATCTCAAAGAGTCTCCCTATAAAAACACACCTAAATATCATAGATTAGTTTTGGACCCAAAACAATGACAATGAAGGGTTTCATTTTCATTGCCACTTTTTTTGAGATAGGACATTTATCCTTCCAATACAAAAATGTAGCGATAAAAAATATCTTGTTGGAAGGACTTCTATTCTAGGAACTTCATTGTGAAAGGGGGTGATTTAGATAGCTTTATATCAAAATATATTTTATAATATCTCAAAATCCTTGATCCAAATGAAACACTCCTAGATTAAAATACCCCCTTATAGAGGTAAGCTCCCTACCCAAAAAATATTTATGGGATGGAGTTTAAATTCAGGCCAAATTGGAATAGTAATTCCCCTTTCCCCTAATTCAAATCGATAAGAAAAGGTAGGATAGACTTTAGTTACAATAAAAAATAAAGGAAGTAACAACAAAGGCTCTACCCCTCACAATGGTCAAGCATTTAAATATTTTAATGTTAAAGACTTGCAGAAGCTGGATGATAAGTTAACAAAAAATTAGAGGTTTTTTCACTGATTCCTAGTTTTATGCTGAAGATTGTTGATTGTTTTTTAGAATTTCACTATCTTTCAAGTTTCTTGGTTGTTTTTTGGTAGAATATTTTGGTATTTTTATCTTCTTGCCCACTTTAATATCCACTGGTAGAGGGATTTATTGTGAGATTTATTCTTCTATCTTTTCTACCATGAACAAGGAACAAGGACCTTTCAAAATCCACCTTAACCCTATCTAATAAAAAATCCTTGTGAAATTGTATTGCTAACAATAGTGATTTTGAGAAGCAAAAAAGTAAAAATGCTTAGCCATATTAATTTATGTTTTATTTAAAAATGAGTTAATGAGCTTGAAGATAGATAGCATTATACAGGGTGTTAAAATCATGTGGATTTCATAATTTATTTCATTGATATTTATTCCCTATTATTAAATAAAATTTTATAGTTTGGACAACATAAATGTTGGTGTAATTTTTTTTTGACAAGTATCTCATTTTAATTTTACATGAGTTTATCCTATAAAATAATTTTCACACAACATCCTTTCCCTCCACTTTGTATGTAACTTCATTTTTAATAGACTTTCATTATATTTTTATTATAACTTATCAAATAGAAAGTCAATATAAATAAGATTAAAAAATGTATCAAGTGGCATACCATATAAGTGTTTAAAACTTGTAGGATAATTTTTATTGTAGATTAGTGAAAGTCATTAAATATTTTGATGTGTATATCGAATTCAGTAAAACCATAAATAAATTGATATTCAAGAGAAGAATTGTACTTAAAAAATTAATGTATTTATGTTAAATTTTTATCATAACTATTTACATAAAAAATTTAATATGAATTTATAAATTTTAATTTCCACCTAAATCTTTTAATGTGTATTTTGACATTTTAAACTGAGAACCCCCTTTATTTCAATGCTAACATTTAGGTAAAATGTTGTAAGGCTTATATTATATATGAAATATAAATTATATTTCTATATTATTGAATCAATCACTCTACCTATAAAATATTGAACAAGATTTCTAAGAGGTTAAACCAAAAAATTATTAGATATACAAATAATACACCTCAACATAATTTTCCAATTTATAATCCAAAAATATGACACAGTTTTTTAAAATTCTATATATAATTAGAGATTAAATTAAAAGGTTCATTTTTCTTACACTAGAACTAAAAATAAGTTATTTTCTCTTAGATTTAAATATCTCTCTCAATCATAATTTTTGTAATATTCATATATGTACCATAATATAATAACTTTAAACCGTAAAATTAAATATAATCATAATTTACTCATTGAAAACTTGACTCCAAAATTTAAAACATCTAGATTGTTATCAACAATTCCTCCATATACAAATTGGTTTTAAAGGAATAAATCCAAATGGTTAAAAACATATTTTATAGTTTTGTTATCGATATAATGCACTGGAATGAGGGTTTTTAGATGGAATAGGACACCAAATCATCTCTTCATCTAGTATTTATGTATTGTGTCCAAGAAATATAACTAATGAATATGTAAATTTAATAATATGTCTTGTGAATTATTACTTTTAATACACAAACATATAACCTATCCTAGGTGTTTAATTCCTCAGTCCACAAACATATACAACTATATTATGAATACTTGCTCCAACTATCTATGATGCACCACAAAAGATTACTGAGTTTATTTCTTTGATTTATAAATGTGTATTATTTATTTCATATAGTTGACATTTGGATGTAACATATTGTATATGGAATTTGAATAATGTATAGATATCAAAGTTGAAATCTATTAATTATTCATAGGGCACAAGGCTCAAGTTTCATGATTCAATTGTTTGGTAGGACTACATTGATATTTTAATATGAATTCCATTAATATGAGGGATTTCATCTCTCATTATTTAAAATAAAAATGATGAAAATTATGAAATGTAGTTTGTTTATAAATACAAAATGTGGTTAACAATTACTAAATTAATCTAGAATATATATGCAATAAAGTTCATGTTTATCTCTCTATCTCAAACATTGATATTTTAGTAATTAATGAATAAGTATGTGTTTTTAATTATTATTATTATTATTATTATTATTATTATTATTATTATTATTATTATTATTATTATTACTGCTTCTGCTACTGCTAATCCTACTCCTATTACTACTACTACTGCTGCTACTGCTACTACTGCTGCTGCTGCTGCTGCTACTACTACTACTACTACTACTACTACTACTACTACTAATACTATTACTACTACTACTACTACTATTGCTGCTGCTACTACTACTGCTACTGCTACTGCGACTACTACTACTACTACTACTACTACTACTACTACTACTACTACTACTACTACTACTACTACTACTACTACTACGACCACCTTAAATTTATGCCTATTTATAAGTTAATAGATTAAAAAAATATTTAAAATATAAATGCAATGATTTTTTCTCTAAATGTTTTTGATGCCAGTTGTCTTATTTATGTATATAAAGGAAAAAGGAGTTGTAAAGTAATCCAAAAATGATTGAAAGTTAAATAAACCAACCAAGATGATTAGAACACTAATTAAAAATAATTACATCATACTAAAATCTCAATTTTACATAAGTGATATGCAATAAACTACATGAATATCTATGAAGATATAGATTATAAATGATATCATGAAGACCCATGCTTCTAAATTGAATTCCATGTACTAGATAATTTTTATTAATAAAAAAAATGGAAAAAAATGAATCCCTATCTTATAAATGTCCCTTGATAAATCTGATAAACTAATAACAAAGGATAAATTGAGTCCAACTCACATTGTAACTTTGATACATAAAATCAACACATAAGAAACTTAAGCATGTTCTAGATTATGACACCACATAAGGAGCATGATGTTGGGCCATTAAATACCATATGTTCTTCTTCAAGAAATAAATAATAAAATGACCCATAACATTGAGACTACCTTGATTGAATTGAATAACATAAGATTATTCCCCATTAGCATCGATACCAAAACGATCATCAAACTTAGTGAAATATTATATAAGCCCAATGCGTAGACACATATAAATGGTCATTGGGTATTTATTAAATTTAAAAATTCCATTTTATAAATTACCATTTTTTCTACTACTCTAATTTATGTTGCATTGTCATTTTTCATTTTCTTATATTTATAGGTGTTTCCCATCATGTTCTCCCTCTTTTTATCTCATATCTTCTATTCTTATTCTATGTTTCCCTATATTTTTATATTTACATAAATGTATATTTAATAGTTTATGGTTTGGCCCTTATTACCCAAAATTCCATCCCTTAGGGGTTATGGGTATTTTCTTGATGGGTTTGATTCCTATTGTGTACTAGTTTGTTTGCTAACAACATCCTAATTTGATTTAAGATATCGATAACTACTTATGCACATTAGTGTATTTAATATATCATTAAATTATGAAATCAATGCAAACATTTTCATAATTCATTGAATAATCTAAGTAAATATGAAGAGTATATACTACTACATTAGAGAGGAAATCAAGAATTTGTTATATCACTTAAATTCATAGTATATATACACAACATTACATTAGAATAACTAACTAAATTTCATTTTACATGGTATATTTTAGTTGATTTTATATATTATTGAGGGTTTGGATAATTATCTAGTGCTTAAAATCCATGTTAATCCTAATGTGCCTTACTAGGGTTTAGATAAGAAGTCCAATTTCAAAGCGAACAATGAAAAAATTCAAAAAATAAAGTGAAGTTTTCAAATCACTTAGTATAATGAATGCATTTATAAGAATATATTATTCATGTCTACTATCTTCAAAAAAGGTGTTATGTTTGGTTATAGTTAAATGGAATGGTATGGAACGAGAAGGCGAAAATGGAGGGCCAAAATGGGAGATTAACCAAAAGACATGAAACTAGCCAAAAATAATACAACACCAATTATAAAATAACCTATCACAATAAGAACCCAATAATTAATTTAAGTAGTATTAATTAAAATACATGAACATCTATGAATACAATGGCTAAGTCAATCAAAAGTACAACTATGAATCCCGTAACTTCCTAATACCATATACATGTACTCAATACTACATAAATTATATTAAGCAAAATCAAAGGAAAGATATGAATCCCCTAACTCCTTAATACCCCTTGAGAAACATGATAACCCATTAATGAGGGATAAATAAATTACAAATTTCATTTTAATTTTGATCACTAAATTAGAGACACTAGATATAGGTAAAAGTTCTCTAGAGAGGGATTATTTTATCATATTTTAAAAATTAATGGAGTTTTTACTTTTAATATGACAAATAATTGAGTAAAATAAATGGGTAATCAAATGGACATTCATGATTCTTGTAGGAACATAAGGAGTTTTATAGGAATGTGTAGATATATTAATAGAAATTCCATTAAAATGAGGAACTTCATTGCTTAATTTAAAGAAAAAATAGGAATTTTGAAAAAGTTAAAACATGGGTTATTTACACATACAAATACAATAATGTTGTTTAAAATTACTAAATTAACTTGGATTTGAATGTAATATACATAAAATCAAGTTCAAATTTATCTCTCTATGTCCAATGTTGGTGATTTACTAATTAAGGAATAAGTATGTGTTTTTTATTTTATTTTTGAAATTATGTATGTTTTTTAAATTAATAGATTGAAGAGTTATTGATCAAATTAGATGTAATGATTTTTTTAATGTTTATGATACCAATTGTCATATTTAAGTCTATAAAGCAAAAGAGAATTACAAATAAATTTAGAGATCAATAAAAGAAAAAGAAAACAGCTAATATGAGTAAAACACTACTTACAAATAAATCCTTCAGACTAAAATACATATTTTACATAAGCGGTATTAATTAAATTACAAGAAAAATTATGAATATCATAGCTTTCAAATACTACCATGAAGAACATTTCTACTAAATTAAATTCCCTATACATGCACAAAATACTATACAAGTTCTAATAATTAAAAATAAACAAAAACATGAACCTCTAGCTTAAAAATGTGCCTCAAACAATGTGATAAAACATCAATGATTGATAAGGGGAGTCTAAGTCCCATTGTAATTTTGATCACTAAAATCAACACATAATAAAACTAAGTATGCTTTATATTACGACATAACATAATGAGCATGAGCACAACACTTTATATCCCATATTTTCATCTTCATCAAATAAATAATAATATGAACCATAACATTAAGGCTACATCATTTGAATTAAAATCATAAGATTGATACTCATGAGCATTGATACCTAAATGATCATTAAACATGTTGAAATATTCTATAATTATAATGTGTATACACCTGAGAATGTCATTAGGTATTTTTTAAATTAAAAAATTCCATTTTATCAATTACCATTTTGATTACTACTCTATTTTACACTCTATTTTCATCTTCATTTTTCTAGTTTTGAAAGTTTCACATAGGTGTAGAGTTTGATTCAGAGTGGTGTAGGGGTAGATACAAAAATAGATAGCCATATTTAATACATTGAGATACTCAACACATTAATCTCCTTATAAATTGGTGAATTTTGCTTAGATACAAGTCGATATCTTGTGTGTTAATGTCGATTAGTTATATGAGAACATTCTGATTAATAATGAAGAATAAAATTAAAAAATAATAGTTTCATATTCACCAATGGATTAGTGTGGTAAAAAAATGGAAACACATTAAATGAAAAAATTAAAATGGAAGAGTCCTCGATCCCAATGTAAAATATAATTTATCTTTGAGTAAGCAAAAGGACATGACTAATGGTCAGAAGAACTAATTGAAGGGTTGAATTCAAAAAATTAATAGCTACAATCCAAAAGTGGGTAAAAAAGTAAATAATTTCCATCAAAATTATTGTCCTTAGACCAACAAAAATTGTGCTTAAATATTTTACATAAGCAACAAAAGTAAAAATAGAAGGAAAACTATGCACACATTATTGAATTTAGGTAGATCTTTGTTTATAAAAGAGGGCGTAAATTAATCAAACTTTTGAGAAATTATAGTAAGAGAACATACTTATTTTTTGTATGAACCTTATGAATGTGTTCTAATTTATTTCCTTGTGGAAGGGTGAAATTTAGTATCTGATATTTCAATCTAATTTTCATTATTGGCAATACCCTTTTTGGTTTTGTGCATTTTCTAAAATAGTGGTGGGACTAGTTTTAATTTATGTAAGTATTAGTATTATTAATTTTTTTATTCTCCATCCCTTTTTTTTTCTCTTAGTGGGTTGAATAAGAAGAATAATTGATATCTACACTTGGTAGTTTCGTTGCGTTCACTAGGATTATTAATGATGTAGGGACATGAAACATATTGTACAAAGATGATCATGTATAATTTTTTTGCTGTCTTGGTATGCATTAGAAATAATTGGAGTCATTAACTTAGTCTTTGGTGATTATTTATATCCCTTTGGCATTTTCTCGCCAAAATGGGCATTTGAAAATTTAAATTATGTAAGTGTGTTTTGAAACACTTTTGGTTTATGTAAAGTTGTCAAATGTGGTTGTAGGGTCCTATGATGAGTATAGGTTTGTTTATTAAGGTGTGTTACATATATATTAGGAGGACAATATCCAAAAACCAAAATATTTAATGCCACACTTATGTGTAAATGTAGTTACTATAAATAGTCAGTTGCAAGGAAGTAGTTTTCTTTTGTTAACAAATTTTGAATAAGAAAAGAGGATAGTCTCATAGGAGAAGAAGGTAATTATTTGGTTATGAATATTGAAAAAGATAGGGTACATAGGAGTTTGATCATGGAGTGTAAACCTTCACAAAATCTGTATCATGTACAATGACTCATGTAAAAAGAATGATCAATAAAATAGTATGTTTGGAGTAAACATATACTTTTCTATTTTGTATTGAATCTCATTATATGAATGAAATTAATGTATGTAATTCATTAAGACCTATGTGGAACAAGTTATATAGTTTAGTTTGTCAATATTATGACTGTATTCAACAATTTTGTGTTTCTTTAGTGAAACCAAGATGTTAAATCAATTTAAAATTGTATAAGAGGAGTATAGTGTGAATTAAGGTGATTACAAAGGTATGAGTACACTTTTGGAGTGTAAGAAGGTATATATATTTTTAATTTGTTTTAAAAAACTTAGGGTTTAAAACTATTATGTGAGTATAATCTATTCACAAAACTCAATCAAGTAACCTAGATTGTGTGATCTAGGAATTTGAATCAAGAGAGGATGGTTAGTATTGTGTTAGTTCCAAAATGAAAAAAAAAATGAAATAAAAACACTAATAGCATAACATATCTAGGCCTAAACACTAGGGAGATGTTATTTAACAAAATCAAATGATAAGCACATCTAAAAATCAAGGAATGAAAACACAAGAATTCCTTTCACCTTCCTTGGATGGTCCAAATGCCTTTGTAATAGTGGCTTGCTCGGTTTGTGCTTAAAGAGATATTATTCAATGGAGTGTGGCTACCTTCATCTCCTATTCAAACCTTTCACTTATGGCTTGGCTTGGCTTCGAATTAATTTTTCATGATAACACTATTTGCATGAAGCTTTTGAAACCAATCCTACATTATAACTTTTCACAAATTAAGCATAGAAATGATGTTGTGAGGCCTCCTATTTATATATTTTTGGATTTGATCATAATCAATCTCAATCATCCATCTCAATATTAATATGTGTGGTTGAGGATTAATTAAATTTTTGGAATTGAGTTTTTAATTATCATCATCATGGCATTGGAAAAAAGGTAAATTAAGACACATAGAGGACATCATGCAAGGCATTGATGAGGCATGGAGGGCATAAATCTTGATATTTGTGGCATTTATGGCCTAGGGATGTCTTCCCAAGAAATGAGGTCACTTGATGATGTAGATATTTAATATTTATTTCTAAAAACAAATATTCAACAATTTTCCATGGAATTTTTAATTAGGCCTTTATTTGGGTTAATTAGCTCTTAAGCATGAGTAAGTACTTTGTGCACAAATTACTCAAATTAATCAGAATGCCTTGTTATTGGTCATAAATTTCACTCGATTAGAATAGGAAGTCACTATTAGATGTGTCAGATGTGTATTACCATTTACGATGTTGCCAATTAAAAATAACAAAGGCACAAGTCTTGTGCAGAAGATTTGATAGGAAAGAGTAGTCCAGACCACGTAGGAACAAAATTAACATTTTTGACTCAAAATGAACTGATCAAAGCTAGCTGAAACATAAATTACACTACCCCATTTAGGGATACCCTTACTTAAATCATCATTTTAATATGTTAATTTCACATAATTTAGCATGTTTTAGTGTTTTTAAGACAAGTTATGTATTTTGGGTAGAAATTACTCAAAATCCTAGTTAGATGTTATTGAAAACTAGTTTTAGGTGTCTACAATTTGTCCCTATTTGGGAAGGCATTGCAATCTATAATAATAGTAACATCTTCTCAAAGAATGAAAATGTCCTGCATGCCTACAACTACAAATATGATAAGGTAATTCTATGACACCCTTTGGAGGGAACGGTTGTCACAAGGAGGTTGGAAAATGGTCCCTTGAAAAGAAAGAAAAAAAATTAGGGGAAAGAAGAAAGGAAAGATGATGGGGTGAAAACACAATGATGGTGAAAAAGTATTCAAAATCATTGAAAATACAATTGGGATAGTGCACAATGGTTTGCCCAAAGGTGGTTATAATAATTATACCATGCTAGTGGTAATGTGGTATGATAACACAATGATTTTTCCAAAGGTGGTTATAATCATTGAGAAGATGGAGCTTCCCCAGTTGGGATTTACATTTTGGAGGTTTGAATTTGTTACAAAATAAAAATATGGTGAAGGGATTACGACCAATAGAGCAGCCATGAAGTTCATGTGAGAGTTGTATCCTGGCAAAACAACATAAAGAGAGCTTTCCAGTAGGAGCTTCATAAAGAGCAAGGGTAATATTAGAGCTAGTCAATAGTGATTTATGTGGATCAATGTAAAATCCATTATTTGAAGGTAGTTCTTATTTTCTAACATTCATTGATGATTTTAGCAGAAAGACTTGGATATATTTTCTCAAGGAAATGTTTGAAGCCTTTGGAAAATTTAAAGAATTCAAGACTATGGTTGAAAAACATAGTGGCCTTTACATCATGGTACTTAGATCAGATAGAGGAGGTGAATATATGTCTAATGAATTTCAAGATTTTTGTAGATGTCATGGCATTAAATGGCAACTGATACAAGGTACACACCATAGCAGAATGGTGTAGCAGAAAGGAAGAATAGAACAATCATGGAGATGGCTAGAAGCATGTTGAAGGACAAACATTTGTCAAATGAATATTGGGCAGAAGCAGTAGCATGTGCAATATATATTCTGAATAGATGCCCAACAAAGAATGTCAAGGATCGAATTCCACAAGAAGCTTGGTGTGGTAAGAAGCATAGTGTACATCATTTCAAATTTTTTGGTTGTATTGCATATTCTTTTATACCATCTAAATTGAGAAGAAAACTTGATGATAGAGGTGAGAAGTGCATTCTTATTGGCTATAGTGAAGAATCAAAGGCTTATAAGTTGTATAACCCCATTTAAAAGAAAGTGATTATTAGTAGAGATGTGGAATTTAAGGAAGAAGAAGCATGGCATGGAAGCATTGATAAAACAATCACAATTGGAGCACCAATTCTCTAAAATGAATAAGAATACGAAGAATAAAAATTTCAAGGTGATAAATTCTCTCCACAAGCAAGAGCAAGCACTCCAATAAGAACACCTAGGAACGTAGCACAAGGTGAATCATCTGGTCATGCATGTCATCCTACTCCCAATTCACAAGTAAGTGATTAATCAGATCCAACTCTTTCCACTTTAAGATCAAAATTTGAAGGTAAGAAAATGAGAAACTTGAATGAGATTTATGATCAAGAAAAAGAGAAGTTAGATTTGTGTTCAAGTTTTGCCTGTTTCTCTCATGATCTTGTGTATTATGAAGAAGCAGTTAATGAGAAACATTAGATAAAAGAAATGGATGGAGAGATGAATGCCATTAAGAGAAGTCAAACATGGGATCTAATTAATCCACCTAAAGGTAAGGATTGCACAGGAGTCAAATGGGTTTTTAAGAACAAATTTAATGTAGAAGGTAAGATTGTAAAGCACAAGGCAAGGTTAGTAGCAAAAGGTTTTGCACAAGAACATGGAATTGATTATAATGAAACATTTGCTTCAGTTGCTAGACTTAATACTATTACAATGGTTTTAGCAATAGCTATACAAAATAATTGGAAAGTATATCAAATGGATGTCAAATCAGCTTTCTTGAATGGTTTTCTAGATGAAGAAGTGTATGGGAAACAACCACCAAGTTATGAAGTGCATGGACATGAAGAAAAAGTCTATAGATTGAAGAAGGCCCTCTATGGTCTCAAGCAAGCACCAAGAGCATGGTATAACATGATTAATTCATACATGACAAATAATGGATTCAACAGAAGCAATAGTGAGCCTACATTGTACACAAAAATCAATAAAGAAGGTTAGATTTTGATTGTGTGTTTGTAAGTTGATGATTTGATTTTCACTATAAATTTGTCTATAGACACATTTAAATCAGCAATGAAAAAATAATTTGAGATGACAGATTTGGGATTAATGAAGTATTTTTTGGGCATTGAAGTTGTACAATCAGAGAAGGGAATTTTTATTTATCAAACTAAATATGCAAAGGATGTGTTAAGGAGGTTTAAGATGTTGAATTGTAAATCAACACCTACACTAGTTGTTACAGGGACCAAAATTAACAATGAAGATAAAGGGCCTAATGTTGATTTTACAACATTCAACAGACTAATTGGTAGTTTGATGTATCTTACAGCTACAAGACCAGATATCATGTATGGGGTCAGCTTAATATCTAGATTTATGGAGTCACCAAAAAACACACATTGGCAAGTGGGAAAGAGGATATTGGTAGGAAAAACAAAATATAGAATTTTATATTCCACAACTAATAATTTTGGTTTGATTGGTTATACTGATAGTGATTTTGCACGTAGCATTGATGATAGGAAGAGTACTTCTAGACATGCCTTTCATTTTGGAATCGGTGTGGTCACATGGGCATCCAAAAAGCAACCTATAGTGACACTTTCATTAGCTAAGTCAGAGTATGTAGCAGCCACATCAACAACATGTCAAGTAATTTGGATGAGGAGAGTATTGACAGATTTATTATAAACATAGGAGTCAACACCAATCTTTTGTGACAACAAATCAGAAATTGCATTATAAAAAAACCATGTTTTTTCACAAGAGAAGCAAGCACATTGATACAATATGTCATTTTATTAGAGAGTTAGTGAACAATAGATAAATCCATTTAGAGTTTTGCCGATCTGAAGACCAACTGGCAGATATATTCACAAAGGTATTAGCAAAAGAGAGTTTGATTATCTAAGACAAAATTTTGGCATTGTAAATGTTGAAGTAGTTAGTGGTAGAAATTAAAGGAGAGTGTTAGAACTATAGTTAATTTTTCCACTTCACTTGTTTAGTCTCCATCATGCAATCAATTTGCATGAACAATTGTTTCAGTTACAACACAATTTGCATGAACAATTGTTTCAGTTATAGAAGTTAGTGCTGAATAAACATTATTTTAGTTTCTAGTTTAGTTTATTTTTAATTATATTTATGTAGATCTTGATCATAGTTTTTTTAAGATAGATAATTAAAAAAGATTCAATAAAAAAAATTATCATTGCTGAAGCACCAGTTTGCGTATATTATTTTCTATTATTTTTATTTTTCTCTGCCCTCACAGTTCACAAATCTTTTTTGTTGTTCATCTCCCACTACTCATTTTACTTTTCAACAAATTTTAAGTCCGTTATTTTGTCATCCATCTCCTGGTAATGTATATGACAATATAATACAAAAATATTACTGAAGCACATGATTTGATCTCATACTTAATTAGGACAGTTGACATTAATGGCAATATAAACAATTCAATGAATGGGTACACATGAAAGTTATAATCTATTAATTATCCAAAGGGCACATGGTTCCTCTATTTGGTACCGGTGCCTGCATAGTACGATTCATTATCCAAACATTTGGGATTCCATTGTGGGTCGTTGAAAAGCTTAGAATATGGTTTCTTCACAAATACAATAATGCAGTCAACAATTACTAAATTAAACCAATCTTTAATGTGACATTCCATACAATTTACTTCATGTTTATCTCTCTTTAACTGTGCAAAGTTTATAAAACCACTACAATAGAAAATTAGCATTCATATTGTAATACTTACAAAATTAACATTGATGTTTTAATAATTAACTAACAATCATGTTTTTTACATTTGTCTTAGATTTATATATGTTCTCAAAATGGAAGGAAACAAGATATTTATTTTAACATCTAATTTATGTGGGAAATACAAAGCAATATAGGGATGAAAGAAACTACCACTTGCCACTAAACAAAAGACATAGAAACGAGAGATTGATGATCCTTTGGGATGAACAAGGGTTAAATTCTATCACTCTGTGTTGATGAGCTTCTAAATTTTTTGTCACACTCTTAATTATTCTACATATTTAGTTAGGATTCAACTTTATTTTATATTTATTATTGATTCACCTTTTGGGTGGTAGGTGGAACCTTTATTTTAATGTCTACCACCATTATTTTTGCATCTTTGGATTTAGGGAGAGCTGGAGCAAGTGAGAGTGAACATGGTGATGAAACAACTGAAGACATTAGTTACAAAAGTCTTTCACGAGGTAAGAATGCTAATCTAGACACCCTATTACTTATTGTTATTCTTGATCTACTTAAATTTAAAAAAAGCTTTCCATTTTTTTGAGAACTTTACCTTGATATCATATTTTGTCAGAAGTGTCCCCCTTAGAGCCTTTCGAAACAATGGGCTCATAACCATTGGCAAGGCCATGGTGTGAAATTGGAAGGAATCAAGAACCTCATCAAAGGGTTTTTCTTATTTTGATTCAATAACCCCGAACACTATAAATCCATTGTTAATAAAGGTCCTTGGTTTTGAAACAACCCGCAAAAAGTAAATTAAAAACATGCCAATAGAGTTTGTTTAAGATTGTGTGTCGGTTTCAACACTTCGCTTGATGAATCAAGCAATATTCAGATAGTGTACTCACATACACACAACCAAAACCAAAGGAGGTGATCTGAGATAATTAGCTAGGGATAACTACTCAAAAAGGATGTTATGGGAAAGTAGGTTGCCTAAAAGGTGGTTTATGTGGTTTGGGGTGTATCGATGTATGAATACATCGATAAATCCTGAGTACCATACATGACATTTGTTATTCTAAAAAATACCCTTTATAGGTACTTAACCATCATTAAAAATTTCACCCTCCTCATCGGGTTTCAGTTGTACTCACAAGTGGTTAAACGGTTACTTTCAGACTAAACGAAAGGGATAAATTTTACACCTTAAGTTATCATTTGGTTATAGCCATTCTATGGAATGAGAACATGATATAATATTGACAAAAATGTATGATATCAAACATGCTAATAATACATAGAAACCAACAATTAATCTCAACAAATGCATATTATGTTGAATTTGTATAAGCATACAATAGAATTTTCACTACTTGAAAGTACAAACATGAAGCAAAATAAAAGCCAACTCATTATAGGCCAATATTCAACTGCTACCGATAAAGGGTATCAATTTACTCATGGTCTAAGGTCACCACACCATACCCAACATTTTGATTTACATTCCCAAGGTACTTAATTAATGAGCATGGATGCCACTAATTGAATGAGTGATCAGTGATACGATTATGATCAACTTCATTATTTAGTAGATAAGATATAATGGTATTCCATAATTGAATCTATGCAATGATATTATATTTCTAAATAGCCAATATGTTATAATTAATAAATGAGGGATTAAAGTAATCACAAGTATATTGTAGCCAATAGTATATTCCATTTAACATTGACTATTCAATCAACTATTAGATAAAACATAATAGAGTAATATGTTTCTAATATGAGCAAGTATAAATTATGTATCCATATAAAAAATTTCAATGTGAACTAGAACAAAAATTACATAAGCATCAAAAGTTTCCACATGAATTATATACATACATACATACATATATATATATATATATATATATATATATATATATATATATATATATATATATATATATATATATATATATATATATACATACATATACATATATATACATATATATATATACATATATATATATATACATATATATATATATATACATATATATATATATACATATATATATATATACATATATATATATATACATATATATATGTATATATGTATATATAAATATATATATATATATATATGTATATATATATGTATATATATATATATACATGTATATATATGTATATATGTATATATATGTATATATATATATGTATATATATATATATATATATATATATATATATATATATATATATATGTATATATATATATATATATATATGTATATATATATATATGTATATATGTATATATATACATATATATATATATACATATATATATATATATACATATATATATATATATATATAAAATTCATGTGGAAACTTTCGATGCGTATGTAATTTTTGTTCTATATATATATAAACACACACACACACACACACACACACACACACAGATGTGTGTGTGTGTGTGTGTGTGTGTGTGTGTGTACACATACATACATACATACATACATACATACATACATACATATATACATATATATATATATATATATATATATATATATATATATATATATATATATATATATATATATATATATATATATATATATATATATATATATATATATATATATATATATAAAGACTCATAGAATCAACAAGTGTCTTATTCAAAAAAAAAATTATAGCCAAGTATTAAATGGGTGGAATGAAAAGAAAATGTTTGCTTTAAGGATATCTTATAGAATAAATGTTTGAGCACATCATGACATAATAATGTATTCAATTACATTCGTCAAGAAAGAAGATGATAGCACACTCATTTCATAAGAGGGAAGTTCAACATGTATATATCTATCCATTATTATTTTATTTAAGCATCAAACAAGAGCAAAATTATTACTTAGTAATTCTATTTCACTATATGAATAGTTTAAGATAACTTCTTTCCTCTAATCATTAACAATTCATTCAAGAATTTAAATTCAGCATGTTTATGTACTAGGTAGCCCTTAGCATATTAATGAAACTCAAAATTTTATTCGTTTTAACAATGTAAATAATACTAGAGCTTAAGAAACTAATTCAATCAATAATAGATTGATTAACCATAATGTACAAACCTTTATACATAGCCGTATAGGTTTAAAATATGTAAGAGAGAGAATTATATTTATGATTTCTATATATGCTAGGAACAAGCTTAACTGAATTGGTTTATATATTCCATGTACAAGATGAAAACATATAAAGAGATATCTCTATATTATTTACTGTCTCAATGGTTAAACTAACATATATAAGAAATGAAATGTATCTATATATTGATATACTAGAGATAATTAGTTAAATGATTCATCAATGAATTTTTTTCAAGTTAAAATTCTAACTTGTTAACAAATCAAACCAACATACTTATGTATGCTTAAACATCAAAAATAAAAAATACATTTGTCTAAGTAAACCCCTACTCAAATTTACCATATAATACTCATGTCAAAAACTAAACAATGTTATATAAACTTAACAAGAGGTTAATACCACACTAATAATATCAATGAAATATTCCAAGGTAAAAAAAGTAGTGATGTTCATCCCAAACATCTCGAGATAAGCTCAAGCACATGTAAATGATTAATTTCAAAAAACATAATGTAGTGTCTGCATCTTACAATAAGATCAACATTATAAGGTTTTACAATCTTTTCCTAAATGATTTATTTTTACATACAGGGTTAGCATATCATAATTCCCATCTATAACTAAACTAATATTAAGGGAAATAAGATTATAACTATATTCATGAATTGTACTATATGAAAATGATAAACAATAAGTTAAGAGCATATAAACACTATATAATAAATTATTATGAATTAGTTGATACCTATCTACAAGATCATCCAACAGTGTGAGAAATATGTAATACAATTAGACAAACCTTTCTATCCAGTCCTATGAGACTAACTATCAGTGGTTCCTATGATGCCATCCATAAGATAGATGGTGGTTTTAGTAACCAGAGTCAAGAAGGGATGCTATGCATGTCATGATTTCTAAACTATTAGATAATTCAACATAATACAAAATGTAAAACAGTAAAATGATAATCAGATAAGATTCTAATATGAGATAGAAATAATCAAATCTATCATTTCTATAAATTACGAGTGGGTATATCCATTGCATTTTGCTTGAAGGATATATAAATAAATTTAACATCTAAATCCATGTCCATAACATTCATAAAAACCAACTTAGAAACCCTCCAAGTGTAAGATCAACTTATAATATCTTGACTACCAATATATATCTCATGATCATAAGCATACAGATCATAACATAGCTCTTTAATCCTAGCCTAAGAATGAATATACATTAATAATGTTATCAAACAATCATACAATAAAATATGAATAAAAAACATATAACTTAGAACAAGTTATACATATCCAAAGCAACAGTCCATCTTAACTCAACAATTATAACAATCAACATAAATAACTAGACAATGCACTCACTATGACTTAAGTTGTATAATAATTTCTAAAAATAATAAACAACCATTTCAACAATCATTTGAAACTGTAAATTGATTTTAAGTCAAGAATAAATATATGAGATTCATGGCATCATCATGAGGTCTCACTACCTCATATGATCTCCAAATCTTAAAATTTGGGTTAAATGTTTTCAATAAAACAACAGACCTCCTTATAGGTCCCATTTATAAATTCAAACACTTATTATATAAATAATGATTCTAGCAGGCTTTGTCCTAATTTTAACTAGTTCATATAATATAAAACACATAAAAAGCCTCATTAAAAACCTAAAATAAACATGCCACTCAAGGTAACACGTAGAGAATCTTCAATGAAACCACATACTAGTTCTATTACAGAATCAATTTTATGTTAAGAAAACATGAACAACCAATTCATTAGAAGAAAAGAACTAGTCCATGTTTTGTTCCAAACTAACCATTAATCAAAATATATAAACTCAACTATTACAATATAAAAGGCCCCAAAATTGATATCTAGAATTTAACCATAATAAAAATATATATATATCATGCAATCAATCAAAGAATATACCACAACCCACTTTAAAAATATACCCAATTTGAATAAACCATAATGAAACATAGTAGCACAAGTATTACATAAAAGTATAGGATTAAACAAAATTAAACCCATCTATTTGAATACAACAAAAATGCACACAATCAATGAAATTTAAAACCAAAAATTATTTCTTCAAACTATCAGGGTTGATTACTCTAATATATAAATAGTTGAATTTAAAATGCAAAAACATATTCAATAATGTTGAGCCATGAACTTACAAGATAAAAATGGAGCACACAAAAACTTTTCTAAAAGTTACAGGAAATCCCTACGGCAGTGATATACACCCAAGCCACAATTATATATTATTTTATATTAAAGAATAGAGAACAATATCAAACTCATTTTGTAAATTTATATGCATAATGATAATATTGAAAACCCATTAGACACTACATACCCATTTGGAAGTCTTATGACTTCCAAGCTACGTATTAAACATCAAATCTTTTTTTAATTTCTTTCAAAATAAAATAACTAGACTAACCATCAAGAATGGCCTATTCATAAATTTCATTGGAAATAAAAACTCAAAATGATGATAGTAGATTCAAAAACTAGTTTTGAAAATAACCTTCTCTTCCATACAACAAAGTTGACCAAAATAAAAATAAGTCAGAAAAACCCAACTCAAAACTGAAAAAAAAAATCCGTTTTTCCCCCTTTATTTCCAATCTTCTCCCTTGCCTACATCCAATCCACCCACTTTCGACTAACCCTTACTTCCCATTATACTATGGTACCAAAACAAGTCAAGACATTCATTCCAAAAGTATTTCAAGAGGTAATAATGATAATCTACACACCCCATTACTTATTGTTGTTTTTGATATGTCTAAATTTGACAAATCTTTCAATTTTTTTGAGAAATTTACTTTGATAGCTTATTTTGTATGAAGAGTCCCACTAGAGAGCCTTTTGAAATAATCGGTTCATATCCATTGGCAAATCCATGGTGTGAAATTGGATGGAATCATGAGCATTGCCTACATATCCACTACTCTAAGGATCGCCTCAGAGTCATTAGATTCTCCCCTACAAGTTGGTTACTATGTAAATCATGTAGTGTGTGATAAGCAAACACAACAATGACCTATCTTGAAAATTAGAAAATATATATGTTGGGTTTCTCCTTCATTACTTCATACTTGTGAATATGTTTTCCATATGACTGACATGAAAATATGAGACTGCAGGGAAGCTTTTCCTCACTTGAGTGCTTCACATAATGCTTTTGGTAAGATACCTTTTGAGTTGCTAGGAGTTTCTAAGTGAAAAATGGATAAGTAATAATCTTTTACTCATACCAATCCTTTTATTTAAAATCTAATAGTAAATAACTTAGGATGACTACAGGAATACATTCATTTGCAAATTCAACGATTTTAAGGCATCGAACACTTATGTCAACATATGCATTTGACTATGATGCAAATGTCTAGCCATTTGGATAATAGGTTAATTTCCAGAATCACTAGAGATAGAAGATAATTAGATTTAAATGTTTTTAGGCAAGATAGATGGTAAGAGTCATCAAAATCACATTTTTTAAGATAAAAGATAAGTAATCAGGGACAAATAGATAGTGTATACAAGCTTTTTTGTTGAAATAAAAATTATATAAGTTTAAGGTATATTCATGATATGTATTTTTTAGGTCGAAAAAATTAAGGTGATATATAATTTAGAAATGGTGTTTACACATATAAGAATCTAAAGTAAAAGAATATTGGTCCATATAGAATTGTGAAGAAAATTAATGTAAATGTTTATTAAGTGAGTTTAGTGAAGAATTGTATTGGAAGCAATACATATGAAGGAAAAAAATTGTGTAAGTTTTAGATAACATGAAGCTACCACACAAAAAATAATCTCTCTCTCTCTCTCTCTCTCTCTCTCTCTCTCTCTCTCTCTCTCTCTCTCTCTCTCTCTCTCTCTCTCTCTCTCTCTCTCTTGCATGCATGAGTGTGTGTGCACACGTGCATGTGTGTGTGTGTGTGTGTGTGTGTGTGTGTGTGTGTGTGTGGAGTAGACATGAAAATACTATTCTAAATATATGAAATCATAAATTATTGGGTACAATTTAAAATTAAATATAATATGTTAAAATTAATTAAAAGTATATTAAAAAAGTCATATATATTAGAGTTGATTCTTTTAAATATTTATTGAATGAAATATACCCAATAAAAGAAAGAATTTATATTATGATATGATGATTAGATTTAGGTAGGAAAAACCCCTTGTTTATATATTTAATATTACTTAATATTAATTTAAGACCCAATAGCTTACTAATACCTTGGACATATATCCAAATATATTTTTCAATCAATAAAAAATATGTTGGGGTAAAAGATAGAGTTTTGTTTAATTAAATATTTAAACAAAGCATTAAATGTTTTAACATCTTATTGGATGTAATTTTTATTTTATTTGTTGCTTAGGGACTATTAAAATATAGTATTAAAATTAAATAATGTTAAAATTTTATGATGAATTACGTTTATTGATGCACATTGACATCTGATTTTATCAATGGTTCATGTTTTCACTTTTATTTATGATAATTGTTGTATATAATTCTTAAATTTTGTAAATAATCTATCTTGATTCAATTAATTATCAATATAATTTTGGGAAATGAAAATTTTAATAGTCATTGCATAATGGTATAAGATGCCTTTCTATTGTTTTAGATTAAAGGCAACTTTTTAAAATGGGGTCAGGGCTATTGGGATTCATGGGTATGAATGACATATTGTTTCATAGATTGGTTCATGTCTTTAATTATTATGCATATGATGAATTAAAGGAAGGGTCAATTCCTCCTTGCATTGAATTTGTAAATCATGTTTCCTAAAAAATTATAGTGACCATCTCCAGTTATATGTACCCCTACACAAGTATTCATTGAAACTAGTACGTTATCATAAACAAGTAACACCATTAACAATGTGGGAAATATTTAATTAAGATATGATGTTATAGACACAAAAAAAAAACATGATAACTATTTACTCCAAACTATATAGTAGTTATGTTTATTTAAGATTTATCACCTAACTGATAGTAGAGAAGGGTCTTTTAAGTTGAGAGATTTTTTTTGTGAAAGATGCCTTTAGTTGAGTGAAAGTAAAAGTTAGATCGGGAATATTAACAAGCGTATTGCTCTATTTTGAGATCACTCCATCCCCTAATATGTTTTTACACTCCAAGATGTCCATTTAGCCTATATGTAACTTTAAAGTAAATATCAACTAGTATTTTATAATAACATATAAAATGAATAAATAAGATTGATATAAGTAGTCATAACCAATGGTTCACCTACAACATATTTTTATCATGTTAGTAGTGAATTTTTTTTATTATAATAATGTTAATTATATTTTTAAGATTAGTTTTTTATTGTTATTTTTTTTTAAAGGATTTGAGATTAAAATGTTTACAACTCAACTAACAACATGGGCAGGACCAACCTGAAAAGGTAACTCAATCTCACCAAGAACTTATTGTGAGGTCTCATAAAATAATCTAAATAATCTAGTTTAAGGATGTAAATCATGATTTGTATAACCCAAATTCATAATTATTTTCACATTACAAACACTTTCACTTTCACAATTGTCAATCATAAAATTGTGTATAGGCCAATGGGCAAGGTATGCTCGAATGAAAAAGGAATTAAGATATGAGTCTTCATCCCTATTTTCACTTTAATAAAAATTCATAGAGAGACTATAAACCATGGTAGGTGTATGCTATGTATAAGTATCAATAATAACATTGAATGGGTACTCATCATGAGACAAAGTAGGGTGAGAATTATATGCCATTTGAACTTCTGGATCCTTATTTAAATTATCTTGCAAAGTATTGTTAAATATTTTATGCTTGTTGTGCCCACTAGGTTGTGAACCTGATTCTTTGTAGGATCATCAAAAGTAATCTTTTGGTCATGAATGAGGTATTTGATATTATGCTTCAAGGTAAATTTTTTAATAATTCCTAGGGCGTTAGTGAGAATGACAATAAGCATTTTCATCATACCCTTTGGCTACAGATCTACTAAAATCAACCTCTATAGGATAAGGGAGAGATATAATAGGATGCTTTATAATTTATGGGATTAATAAAGTGGGACTCAACTAAGCATTTAAATTGTCTCATTGGTGAATTTAATAAGACAAGCAGGTTAGGCTGTTATGACACTACATTAATTGTGGTAGTTATTTCCTTTTTAAGACCATGAGGTTTGACCTTATAACTTGCTTTGATAGTAAACCTAGTATTATATGTAGATGTATTTGGTGTGTTTACTACATACTTAAGGTTTACAAATGGGATAAGTTTCACTTCAATATCATGAGTGATATGGCATAAATAATCAAAATATTTGAACCTATTCAATACAATGGTCTCATGTAAATTAGAAATAAATATTTTCTTGAAAATATCTTGAAGCTCTTTATCTACCATAGAATTTAACATTTTAGCTAACATTTTATTGTACCTAAAGACATAATAATTAATAGGTTCATTGGTTAGTTTTTTGATATTTATAATTTGGGCATTTGAAACCTTTTCGGTAATGTTAATAGAAGAGTGTTATAAAAACTAAACCACAAGGGGGTTTAAGGTGTTTATTGATTGAGTTGGTAAATCATAAAATGACAACGAAGAAAAGTTTTCTAGCCTCCTTAGAAACAATTTTGTCAAAAGTTTATCATTAGAGTCATAATCTATGCATTCCACATTAAACGATTGAAGATGTTGTTGTGGATCACCCTTATCATTATACAATATTAACTTAAGTGAAAACAAAAACCATTTGAAAAGGGGAAAAATAGTAACTATATTGTGTGGGAATTATGCAACACCTCTTGTGAATAAATGATATAATAATATTTCATATAATTTTTTTCAATATTTGTAAACTTATTTCTTAAATGTTTTATAGCTTGGACAAGAGCTTGCACCTCTAGGTCTTTTAAGTTGCACATTTGAGAAGTCACCAAAGGAGGTGTTCTCATATCTTGGGTAAGTTTAGGCATTAAATATGTTATTTTATTTAAATAATTTAGGTTTTCCATAGTATATGTAGTAATAGTATTTTAAGAGAAGAAATGATGAAATACATATCACCTGCGTAATTTTATCAATGGAACAATTGTTGGTATATGGTCATGAACCATAGCTCAAATAGTATGATCAATAGATGGACCTAATTTTTCATCTACATTTTTTACTTTTAGTTTCCATTATAGTTCTTAGGATTTTATCAAGATCTTGAAGGTTTTGATGAATACACTCAAAAAATAATTAAAGTATTTGCACTTGTTCATGATATATTTGCTCAGGTTCATTAGTTTCATTAGACTCATGATTTTCATTTTCATAATATTATTCTATGATAACCTAATCAATATATTTTTCATATAGAACATTTGTATCATTATGATCCATAAGATTAGGTTTGTTAGTGGTTTTATACATCTTAGGTGGTAGGAGGGGAAACTCAATGTGTTTAGTAGGTACACATCCTAATATAGGGATATGATTAGGTTTCATGTAAAATATTGTAAGGAAATGAAATAATACAATAATTTGAAACCCTATCTGACTGAAAACACTAGCAATATGAAAAATATTGCATTCACATGAATCAATTTCACCAAATTTAGAATAAGGGTATCTAATGTTAAAGGGGTGGAGATAGACTAGGGAACTTGGATGGTAGACTATTGCTAGAGCATGCCAATTATTTATGAAATTTACATAAAAATATACTAAATTTATTATGTTAAGATGTTAAAGATAGAAATTATAGCTATGCTAGATATTAAAATGACAATAAAAATAAGATCCTTAGTTTGTTCAAATATATATATATATATATATATATATATATATATATATATATATATATATATGGATCCAAAACAAATACAAATTGGATTGGATATATATTATAGATTAGTCACTTTTCTATAAATTTGTTCTCTATATCTTCAAACTCTTACATCAATATGGGATGGTTGTCTCAATGTTAATGTCTAATATTTACATAGGTGTCTAGTGAAGAATACTTGATAAAATTAGATGTGACCACCTAGATGCTTCTTGGTTCTATGTTTATTTCACTCTGGTGTATTCAAGTCTGGGTCATGGTTTGTCACTCATCAAAAAGTAAAACACTAGTTATTCATATTTTTAATGGTTGTGGGAATAATGGGTTAGTGGGCACATGGAATAAAGATATACAAATGGACCATCTATCAATGAATTAGGCTACATAAACAATACTCTAAGGAGGGACTCATAGTTGTCTAGTTATGCCTTATAGGAGAGCTAGTATGCGAATCATACTTACAACTTAGAAAATATAGGTTTTGGGTTGCTCCTTTATTACTTCCTACTGATGAATATGTTGTCCCTATGACTGATATGGAAATAGGAGAAATTAATGAATCTTTTTCTCATATCATTGCTTTATAAAGTGCTTTTGGTATGTAGCCTTGTGAGTTTCTAAGTGTTTCCAAGTGAAAAGTGAATGAGGGTTGATATTGTATAATAGGAAGATAGTGTAGGGTTTTATTTAACAAGATAGTGAATGCAAGATAAGACAACCCTAACATGCATTTGGTATAGTGGAAAGAACTATAATAGGAAGATAACCCATGAATTTTAAAATGGGAATTGAAGAATATTGAAAATAATAAATGGAATGAGTATAATTACGACAACTCAAAGGAGCTAAGTTATTTTCAACCAAAGGATAATGATGTCAACACTTATCTTGTGGAGGCCATAAATTTTGATCTAATAACATGTTTGAGCTCTCTTTATTTATAAAATTAATATTTTAGATATGATAATAAAACCATAACTAACATTGTATGGTTAAGGTTGATTTACAAATATTTTTGAAGTCATGCCATTTAAGGGTTTGAAATCACGTTTTAGTATTTTTTTTCCATAATTTTATAAATTATAAATACTTTTATCCAGACATTTAATTGAGTTTAAAATTAACCATTACTATTATTTCTATGTATATAAGATAACTGGAGGCTATTAGACCAATTTGAGCTTATATGTAAAAGTTCCTAAAAATTGCAGGGTTAGTTAACTATAAGTAGTTTATTTATTTATTTTGACTTTTTTATTTTACATGTCAACTCAAAATTTGAGTTTATATTTATTTAAATATTTTAATTTAATTATTTTAATTCATTCATTAAAAATAAAATAATATTAGTGTTCATGAAATTATGAGTAAATTGAATGCCTATTGAAATGTGTTTTTGCTAGATCCTAGTTTAATCACCTACTGAGGGTACCACCATTCCTAAACATGATATAATGAATATAATGTTATACATAATTAAATAAACAAGTGTTTGATATTTCACTTCAACTTAAAATACATCTAGTTGGAAAATAAAGTTTTATTTTCTCAAACATTTAAACAAAGAATTATATTTTTGAAGAGATCATAATAAAGGAGACATTATGGTGAATTTTGTTATACAATATTATTTATAAATATAATTAATAAATTAAATAATAAATATTATGATATTATATTTATATGTAGGTGGAAAAACCATTTATTATATATCTTATTCTTAATAAAGATGAATTGACAACTGAAGATCCTACTACTAGTTGCACACATATCCTAATATATTTCATAACCAATGTATAACACATTGGGTTAGACAATAGAGTTTTTAAAAATTTATACAAAACATTAGTTTTTTTAAGAAATGATAGTAAAAGAGACATTAAATTGAATTCTATTAAGAATTGTAGAATGTAACATACTCAGTAAAAGAAGGAATACATATTATGATATGATATTTTGATATAAGTAGGCAGAAGTGATTATTTATATATTTTGATATTAATAAAGACTAAGTAACAAATCAAGAGAATAATAGTATGTTGGACATAGATTGCAATATATTTTGTGATCAATATAAAATACATTAGATTAGATAATAGAGTTTTATTTTCTCAAACATTTAAAGAGAGTGTTGAAAATTTTAACCCCTTAAAGGAGGAAATCATGTTTTTATTGAAAAAGATGAGAGTAAGAATTTTTTTTTTCAAATTCTATGACAAATTTAATTTATTGATGCACATTGATGTCTAATTTTATTGGTGGTTCCCATCTTCACTTCTATTTCTAACAATTGTTGTATATAATTCTTGAAGTTTTCAAAGAAGATATAATGATTCAAATACTTATCAATATATTTTTGGGAAATTGTATCTTTAAGAAGTGTTGCATCATACTATAAGAGGCATTTCTATTTTTTAATATTAGCAATGTAACTACTATCAAAGATACTAGGGCTGGTGGGATCTGTTGTTATGAATGTTGTATTGTCTGTCAGATTAGTACATTGGCTCTTCAACTATTGTGCATAGGAGGAATTAAAGTAGGGGTCCATGCCTCCATTTTTAGTGAAGTTCTAAATATTTTTTCTATAAAAATTACATTAATCAATTCCAATCGTATGTGCCCCTACATAAGTATTCATAGAAACTAGTATGCTATCGCAAACAAGTAAAACCATTATCAATGTGAGACATTTTAAATAAATATATGATGTTAAAGAGACCCTAAAAAATTAATTCATGATAATTATTGAATATATAATGGGACCTGTATAATATTGATAATAATAAATTTCAGCATTACAATTAGAGAAACTCATAGGTGCAAAGTTGTTTTTGAGTAGCAGCTGATTCACAATCGGATATACTCCTCTTGATCAAAATGAACAATGAGAGTAACCATGGATCTGTACCTTATACCTAATTTAAATGTCAACCTAGGGATGTAGATTTGGTAAGATGACACCATTATATGTGCACACTCGTATCTAATTTGACATTTTGCTAATTGTATCTAAGAAGTTAAAGTATAGTAAATGAATTGCTTGAAATGAAACCTAACCAAAGTATGGAAAAATAAATGATAATATGTGGAAGATTCCCTAATTGAATTTAAGAAATAATTTAAATTACAAAAATCATAAATGAAACACACAATGCTTAAGGAAATAAAATAACATGCTTAGGTTAATCGAAAAGGTTGGATTATTGTTGCATCCTTCCAAAAGGGGCGTTCCTCCTTCCAACTCTAGATTCAACCCTCCATTTTAAAACACTAAATTGGAATCAAAATTACTCAATCCTATTAATTGAAAAGTGTAAAAATAAATTGCTGCATCAAGTTACAATAACAATTACTTAAAACAATGTACTTTTGATAATCTCTATTCAACATATACTATTTTTCTATATATCTCTCAACTCTAATGCTACATATTTATATACCATAGATGATATTGTTTTATTAAAAATAATAAATACATTCTATTCTAATCTATATTCAAATTGAGATAACCAAAATTTATTCCTTTCACTAAAGAATCATGTATGTGAATCTTGTGACTTTGTTGCAGGATAAACAAAGTTGTTTTGTTCTTAAACCACTTATTTATTTATATTGATAGATGTTAGAGTCATTTTTATGAGTCGATTGGAAGAGAATAAAAATATGTTCATCCATAACTTTGGTCATGCAATGGCTATAGGATGGTCTAGGTAATGAGATTCCTTTGCTACATGATGCTCTGTGTTATATAACTATTTCTCCAAAACATCTTTAAAACACATTTATAGAAAAAAAATCCTAAAGTAATAGATAGCCATTATATATTTAATTTCAATACACAATTATTACTATTCAAAAAAGTTTGAAAACGTAATACTATATGGTTTATGAAAGTAAGGAACTATATGAAAAAGTGTTCAAAATCATGGTGAACAAGCATGATGAGTACAAGACATTTATAGGGCTCATCACACCCCCAAATTAAGACTTTCTTGACCTCAAGCACCATACTTTTTCATTCTAACTTCATAAATAACTTTAAAATTCATGGGTTCTACAATTCCCTTGGTAATGTGAGTGTAAAAACCTCACCTCTACTCAAACATTTGCCAAGTTTTGGCTTCTTGGGCTTCGTCCACCTAGATTTTGTGTTGCTAGTTTGGAATAGGATACCAGAACAACATTGGCTATAACTTTAGGTTCATTAATTATGATTCCATGTCACAAGCAAGAAGAATGTATTTTTTGGCCCTGTTAAATGTTGTATTTAAATTAAAAGGGGAATAAGGCTCCCTCTTCTTATATGTAATAGCGAGTTCTTTCCAACATTTGATACATGAATATTTGGGTGAAGGGACAATATAAGTTATCAATATTAAATAAATTTTTTTAACCTCCTCACATTTTCATTTAAACCAAGTTCTAACTTCTTTTTTTAACAAGGTATTGTCCCATTCAACTAATACAACATTAGGTGTCACTGATTTACCCCTGATAAGTAACTATTTTTCATTTTCCTTTATCTTGTATTTTGATATTTATTTTCCTCTTTTATATTCATTCAAAAAATATTTCGAAAATTCTTGTAATTGGATATCTCTAACATATAGATTGGGATTCCATTCTCTATCATATGAAAAAACATAATTGTGTAGGTAGAACTCACACAATTGTGTTTGTTATTCCTATGAACTTACTTTGTAAATAAAAAAGAATAAAAGGGGATCAATAACTTCATGCATTCCATCACAATAAATTCTCATAAATCTAAACTTGTGCCATTATTCTTCTAGATAAAATAAATAATGTTTTGTGTGAGGCCTGTAATTGAGGAATTATTATGTTATACCAGTCATGTCCTCAACTTTCTATTTTAGTTTGGTTATTCTATCTTCCTTCAACTTATTTTCCTCTTTAAATTTCCTATTTTATATCTTCCGTTTCTTTATATATTTAAATTGATTATCCACCCAATTCAAGAATTTAGAATATATTAAAAAATAGGAGTGATACCTAACCTTAGGGGTGGCTTTATGCTTCTCTTGCTGATTGATATCTATAGAAGGTTATGGAATGATAGTTGAAAGATGATCTTTGATATATTGCTAAATCTAACAAGTTGCTACAATAAGTGCATCTAATCCTCTAGTAGGCTGGTCTTAAAGCTACCTCCTTAGTCTCTTAGTTTCTTACAAGGCTTGCTCAAGAGTGGAAAATTCCAGTTGCACTACAACAGGTTGGTCTAATTGTTCATCTTTTTCCTATACATGTTCCTCATGTAACTCTTATTCTACTTCTTCTTTTACTAACTTCTTATATAATTCTTCAAAATTGTGTTCAACTTGTTCTTCTTCCTCATGCAATTCTTTAAGATTGTGTTTAACTTTCTCTATTTCTTCCTGCATTGGCTCCTCATGGAATTTTTCAAAACTATGCTTAAATTTTTCTACTTATTCTTGATGGAATATTAGAGAATATTTTTCCTTTTATTTTTTAGTCTCTACAGATTCATTACTATTAGCAGTCCATTTTTCCTTAGATTCTTCATTTATTTAAATAATAGAAGAAGGTTTAGTTCTAATCTTTCTCCTCAATCTATGAGATCTACAAGGAGTGGGGGTTAATTTTATATTCTTGGAATAAGATGGGAATTCCTCCTTAGACTCATCTAAATCAGGCTAGAGAATGATTTTACTCTTTTTATTTCCCTCAGACCTTTTTTCAGGTTCTTGTGTTGCTACAGGAATACCTTCTTTCGTAGGTTATTGTGTGGCTATAGGAAGATTTTTTACTATAGATTCTTATGGTTCTATAGGGAGGTCTTCTTATTCTTATAATATTTATTATTTAAACTCTAACTCTTCTTCTAGTTCATTTCATTCTCTAGAAATATCTTTATTTATTTGTACTTAGAGAAATTCCTTCCAATTGATGTTGGGTCTAGTTCTTTGGAAATAGTCTTGAGCAAGTAACTAGATGAGACAATGGTGGGAGAGAGCTTTAGAATTACCTCTTTAAAAATCTTTGAAAATTTTGGTGATCATATGAAGTAAAAATTTAGGAATGTTTATCTCCATTCCATGTTACAAATGATTCAAGAACTTGAAGTGTAGGCCATGCAACAAATAATACCTTCCTTCGTAGATACAACCTTACAGTGCCCTATTTTGATGTTTCTAGGCATTCATTTACTCTATTAAACTATCATCTCTTAGCCTTGGCATCATATTTTTATTACCATTTCTCCACTATTATAAGTATTCCCATTACTCTATTGATGCCTATTTTTGTCAAATTTACTTCCATCTATTTAATTGTGGCCAAGCTATTATACAATGCAAAAGAAAATTCTTTCACAATTCCTTCATCAAGTGTTTATATTTTATCAAAATAATACACCCATCCTATATCCCATAATAAGTCCAATATTTGTGGGTTATTGGTCAAGGGGGTGATATTTAGTGGTTCATGTTTCAATAAATTGCCTCCTATTTTGTGTCAGTTATAGGTCTAGGTGTTTGCAGTAAGTGTTTTGGGTAATGAAAGACTTATTTATGAATTCTGCATTGAGAGGTTAAATAATCCTTTTGAATTAATCAAAAATATCCACCCAACTTAATCTATTCCTTATCCTCAAGGGATAAAGATGACATGCATAAAAAACTAATGGTGAGAGTAAGGGGTGGTAGTGCCAGTTGTGTCAATGATCACATCAATGAAGGAGATGGTATGTAGGCATGATAGAGATAATATATGGTGGCACATTAATAACATTAAATCTCATCATATTTTGAAAATAATTAAAATGTATGATAGGAAATAAATATAGAATAACTACTATATCACCTATAGAAATACCTTTCATAAATGTGCAAATGATGATTATGAAGTGGTGATCATGGCAGATGCTAGTGTTTTCATGGGAGATAATTCTTGAGGTAGGATGGAGTGTAAGAAAACATCATGTAGCAAGATATGCTTCCTATAGCAACAAGTGTTATCCTACAATAATAATTTTTCCCTTGTACCAATAAGTTCTTGATCCTGTAGCGAGAAGGAAAATATATTTAGAGTCTAAGGGAACTAATCTACATGAAAACAAGGGTTTTTTTAATTTATTTTAGTAGTGTCTTTTATATTTTTCATTTATTTTAATGAATTTTGATCAACCAGTAACCTAGTTTTTTAAGACATCCATTAGCATTGCCCAAAGTTTTTTATTGCTGAATTTTCTATTTTTTTATTTTTTATAGTCCAAACTCAATTGAAATAATAAGAATATAGAGTGTAGGATTTTATTCAACCTAAACCAAGCAATTGATAATGACTTGTTCTTGGCTACATGAATCTTTATTACCCTTGGAAAATATTATAAAAGGGTTGATAGAAATACCATTCAACTGCAGGAACGTGTTGATCTGCTTCATGAAGAAGAGATGGATGTTATTTTATAAGAAGTTGGTGAGTGAGAGTTTACTTGAAGAATGGTTTATTTTACATATTTATCCTATGACCATTAACATGTAACTAGAATTGAAAAAAGTGAATGGTCATGTGTTTTATAGCTCCATTGTACAAAACTTGTTTGATCTCATAAGGCCCAAAACATCTATATTGTAAATTTATTTTATGATCCTTGTATTTAGAGTAAAAAAGGAGTTTTCATTCTCCTTGTTGGAAATTTTTAGTCTTGATGCTTATGTCATGCTATCCTACATGTTGTCTTTGCACTATTTTAGTATGATTAATTTCTTCCTTTCTGAGTTCATCAAGTACATTTAACTACATTATAATATCTTTTTGAGCTTAAGAAATATCTAAACCCAAATCAACTATTATGATTAATGTCTTATGTTCAAAATCAATGGGCATAATATAATTTTTATCATAAACTAGTTCATATGGAGTGAAACTAATTGCAGTTTTCTTAGTGATTTTATAAGCCAAAAATGATTCTAGAAGATTAGTTGACCAATATTTTTTATGTAGGCTGGCAAACTTAATGAGGATGTTTTATAATTCTTGATTTTTCACTTCTACCTAACCATTTGATTGAGGATGCTAGGGGGTAGATTTGTTGTATCAGATTTCATATTATTTTACCAAGGTATTTACGAGTTCTAATGTCACTTATGGGCCTTGGTATGTGACCATTTCTCTTGGTACTCCATAGTAGGTGAATATTTATTCATATAAGAACTCAGCTACCTTCTCATCTAAGGCATAGTTTAAGTCTTTGACCTCTACCCATATGGTGACATAATCATTACACACCAATATGTATTCCTTATTATATTGAAGATTAATAGGACCTACAAAATATAGTCCCCATTTATCAAAGGCTTCTAGAACAAGTTGTGGTTTTAATGGCATGTCAACACAATGAGTGGGCTTTCCCATACATTGGCATTGATCACATTTATGGGTGTACATCATGGAATCCATATTTAAATAAGTCCAATAATATCTAGTAGTGAGAAATATCATGGTAGTCTATTTGGAAGCAAAATGAACCACATAGGGATCATCGTGGTAGGCTCTAAGAATGTCATAAGCTTCATCTTATTAGATACGTCTTCTCATAACTAAATTTAGTCTAGTGATAAAGAGATATTTTGAAATTCAAGAATAATGTATGCTCTTTCTAATCAAGTGTTGTTTGTCCCTAGGTGAGAAATATTATGGTAGTGATTCTGCAAGAAGGTAGTTAGCAATATTTGCCAACCAAAGAGATTAAATTGTTATGACAAATAAATGTTTATCAAGAAAAAAATCATCAACAATATGACTATGCTCATTATTTTGTAATCAAGATACAAAATTTGCTACTATTACATTATCCTTACTTGGTCTATCCACTATGGTGATATCAAATTCTTACAATAAAAGCAACCAATTAGTTATTCTATGTGTTAATCAGGTTTGTTCATTAAATACCTTATTATTGCATGATTAGTTTAGATCATTACTTGGTAACCTATAGTTTAGTTTCAAAAAAAATTGATGGCATAAATGATGGATAAAAATTATTTCTCCATTATAGTGTAGTTAAGTTCATGCCCTTGAATATTCTTGCTAATAAAATACACTGCATAACTCAAAGATTCATCTTTTTGGACAAGGACAACTTCTAAAGTGGCATAAGATGAATCTATATGATTGTGAAAAGGCTTCTTCGAGTTAGGCCCTCTTATAGTAGGATTTTTAATGAGTAGGTCTTTGAGTTATTGAAAGGTATTTTGACAATCATCAGTCCATGTAAATTCAACATCTTTAATAACCAATACAAATAATGGGATGCCAATTTTATTAAAATATTTGATCTAACATTGTTCTAATTCTTTGATGTGGGTAGATCTTTGATAATACTTATATTTGTTAGGTTAACATGAATTCTAGCATGGGATATGCGATATCCCAACATAATCCCTTCATTAATAAGCATGTAACACTTTTCATTGTTCAAAGATAATTGATGTTCCTAGTATCATTGAAGAACTTTCTCCAAGTTGATTAGTGTTTGTTTGAATGTCTACCAATAGATGAGAAAATCATCCATGTAGATTTCAACATAGTAATGAGAAAGATCATAAAATATGCTCAAAACAACCCATTAAAAAGTAGTTGGGGCATTGTAAAGACCAAATGGCAAGACACCATAGGCAAAGGTTCTGTAAGGGAAAGTAAAAGTGCTTTTAAGTTGGTCTTGTAGAGCAATTCATATTTGATTATAACCACTATAGCCATCTAGGAATTAAAATTATTTCTTTCTTACTAACATATACAATACTTGATCAATAAATGGAAGGGGAAATTAATCATTCTAAGTAGTAGCATTCAAATCTTGGTAGTGAACACAAATATGCCATTTCCCTCCTTTCTTAGGGATAATGACTAAGGGAGAGACCCACTGAATATCGCATTTAATTTTTTTTGAAACTCAATTTTGGCAATGTCTTTAACTATAGTATTCATTAATCATTGGGGTTGTTGAATAATTTTGCATTATTTTTTAATGTAAATGTGATGCATGCATAAATATAGGGGTATTCAAATCATGTCATGGTAATCTTAGGTATTTGTTGTTTTGTGCCTTCTCAAAATTGTAAGTAACTAAATTTCTTGCTGTGGTGTTAAAGAATTGCTAATGTTGAGAGGTTTATTTTTGAGCATGTCTACTTGATTTTTTAAATAAATCATGGTCTCTACATTGGAAATTAAAGGAGCATAAGTACATTTATCGGGACGTAATTAATGGAATTTCCAAATATATCTTGTAGTTTTAGCAAAATCATTCTTAGGAAAGGTATTATGAAGAGGGCATGGTGTATATTCAAATAGGTTGGTGGTTACATGATCCTATCGATAGGTGTTTTGAAGGATACCAATAAGGACAGTGTCTTCTACTCAGACCTATAAAGCTAGACTCTAGTCAATTATGCAAAGAGTTTGTAAGGAGACAACTTCAAAGTCATCAATCCAAGGGATTGTTATGTTAATCAAAGAAGGATATGCTAGTAGATATAGCACTGATTTCTTGATGTATTTCCATTAGAAATTAGCATTTTTCTTGACCTATAGCCAATAAAAGCATCACTAGTGGCTAACCATGGGTGACAAAGGATGAGAGAATAACCCCCCAAATTGCTCTTTGGCTACAAGATAATAAAATATGATAGATATTTCCAAGAATATAAAGTTATAACAAGGTCTTCAATAATCCCCTCAAGCTTAACAGTTGAGCTATCAACCATTTGGAGGATGGTGGGTGTTAGACAGAGATTAATAAGCTTTAGTTTCTACATAGTATCCATGGTCATCATGTTGATGGCTAAACCCAAAGCAATTAAATTAATTTAAATGGGTTAGCCATGGATTTTAACATTAACTACAGGACTTCCTGGATCATAATATTTTTGGGAAACTATATTTTTAAACATATTTTCTGCTAGTTAGCTAATGACCTAGACTATTTTAGGATCCTTCTTTCTTCCTAGTTTTTTTAAACACAACTTTCTAACAACTTTATTTTAAATAAGAACACCTCTTATTACTTGAAAAAATATAAATTTGATGCACACATTATTGAATTGTCCTAAAATATCAAATCTGGGCTCTAGTTTAGGACATGACATGTTTAATCTCTTTGAAAAAGGAAGATTGTCAATTTATTTTTAATTTTCTAATGGACTTGGCTCAGGATTGGCTATGGTTGGCTATGATTAGCATGGAATGAATTTGGTTCAAATTTTAATGTGATTATGGGTGATGTGGGTTGTGGAAGAACATGACATTAGTGAATTTGGAGTTGATTAATATCCAAGTTATATGTTGGATATTGTCTTGTTTCAATGGATTGTGTTAGTTGAACCAACTTATTGGAAAGATTTAGGATGGGTTAGGTGGGTAATTGAGTGGTTCAAATAGGAAAATAAGTGTTTGGCATTATACCCTATTTTTATAGTTTTTAATTTTTTTGGAGAAATCCTTAATTTCCTCTCCATTGTTGATGCCATGGATTAGAGGGATAGAACTATTACTGATTTTAGAATTGTCCCTATTGAGGTTGTTGTCCATTTTTTTGTATCCATAACATATTTTAGAGTAGCTACAAATTTATTTTGGACCAATTTAGATTAGGCATAGTCATCCAAGAATCATATTGAGGATTATTTGAGAATTGATAATTTATAAACATATAGTTCGATGGCATACCTAGTTTTTGTACCCAAAATTTTGGTTGAGCCACAAAAAATACTTGGTTCTCATCTTCCCTTATGGCATGCAACTCTAATATCTCAATCTTTTAATCAATGATACTGGATATTTTATCTTTCATGAAATGGAATGTGTAATCCATGTTTTTCTTTTTGCATTCAGGGCAATAGGTGACTAAGGCATTCTTAATTGCTTCTTGATTTCTCTATGTATGTAATATATCAGGTTGGGTAGAAAGGTGATTGATGATATCCTAATTCATGTCTTGGATTAGGTTGCTAACTTCACCTTTAAATATTCTAGTAGTAGATGATGTAAGAAGGGTTGTACGCATACTTTTGTTCATGGTTGATCTAGGGTAGTTTGTACATAGAACTGTTAATGCATCAAATCAAAGTGTAGAAACATCACCACCAGACATTAGATGTAGTACCTATAGAATATCATCTCTAATTGTTTTTACGAATGTCAGCTGATCGAATCCTTGTCCATTGTAGTTTTTTTAGATTTTTCAAGATGAACAAAAATCTTTCCATATATATTTTCTAATGACTCATCATCAGCTTGTGTCATTCAAAAAATGTCATCTCTCTTGTAGTTTATGCCCTTAAAATAGTCTTAATATTTCATTAGAAACTTGTCCTTAATTTCTTTTAGAGTAGACATGGCATCCTTTCCGTGTCCCATGAACTGTCTAAGTATTGCATCTATGAGTGTTGTCAAAAATAGTTTGAGTTTCTAAGCATCTTGATTATAATCATAGTTATGGCATAATATTTTGAACTCAAAAAGAAATGTATCTATATCCTCAGATGATTTTCCTCTAAAGGTAGGGAGGGTAATGTGAGAGATATTCTTTATGGGTACATTTCCATCAATAGTAAGGATAGGAAATTTGAAAGTAATAGATTCATTGGTAGTGTTTTCTTCCTATTGATCCCTGATGAATATTGTTTCTATTGGTAGATGGGAGGTTTTTTCTACCCAACACCGAAAATTCCTATCAATTTTTTTATTTTCTGAGGTGTAGAAGATGAAGACTATCTTTTTTCCTTAGAAATGTATGGCTTCTTATATAATGGGGATGGTGTGGTTGTTTTAAAAGATTTTTATTGTGTCTCAACAAATATTCTCTTTAAATTAGAATATTTTATCAGCCTAGTGTTTGTTTTAAGGTTAAGAATATATTTGAACGCCTCCTTAGCAAGAAATTTAGGCAACAAAGGGAAGTAAACTTCATATTCTTGTGTATGATGTGATATGGTGGGAATTATCAGAGGTGGTACCTATGGGTATCTTCTAAGGTTATGAACCTATTCAAGATCTCCATCTTGTGCTACCAATCATACCAAAAATTCTTCTTTCCATACCACTTCTATTGACAATTGTGAGTGATGTTTAGGAATTACTTCATGTTTGTCAATTGTTGTAGGATGGTTTTTTTAATTTTACATCAAAATTTTATGATTTATGTAAAAATATTCCTATATATTCCACTTCACTTTGCATATGTCAACCATTTTTAAAAAAAAAAAAAAAATTGCCCAACTTGCCTACATAGGGTTAGTAATATGGAATTTTTGAAATTTCAACTATCCTAATTAAAAAAAAGGAAATTTTAAACTATGAAAGTAGGAAATATTTAATCTATGAAAAAAAAAATATTTAATAAATAAAAAATAAACATCTAGAATCAATTTCTATCAAGATTAAAAATTACAAGTGTGTGACAGATTTCCCTAGCAATGACACCAAAAATGACTAGTAGTGGATTTACAATCAAATATACTTTTCTTGATAAAAATGAATAAGTAGAGTAACCATGTATTTTTACCCTCTACCTCATTTAAATGTCAACTTAGGGATGTAGACTTGATAGGATGACATCACTATATGTGCACACTCAATCTCTAATTTGACATTCTAGTAATTATATCTAAGATGTTGAAGTGTAGTAAACAAAATGCTTGAAATGAAACATTAAAAATGTATGGTAAAATAAAATATTATGTGTGTAAGATTCCCTAATTTAATTTAATCAATAATGTAAATTACACAACTCAAAAATGAGACACACAATGCTTAAGGATATCTAATAACATCTTAGCTTAATCAAATAGGTTGGATTGTTGTTTTAACCTTCCAAAGGGGGACCTTCCTTCTTACAACTCCATCTTCAACCCTTCCTTTATAAGACTAAATTGAACTCAAAATTACTCACTCCTATTTATCAAAAAGTGCAGCAATAAATTGTTGCATGGAGTTAAAATAATAATTATTTAAGACAATGTACTTTTGATAATATCTATTCAACATATACTATTTTTATATATCTCTCTCAATTCTATTGCTACATATTTATATACCACAAAGGAGACTTTTTTTAATGAAAAATCATATATACATTCTATTCTAAGATAAATTCAAGTTAGGATAGCCAAAATAAGTTCCTTTCACAGAAGACATCCTTCATATGAATCTTGTGACTTTGCTTTAGGATAAACGAGGTTGTTTTGTTCTTCAATCACTTCCTTATTGAGCTCCATATAGGTTAGAGTAATTTCTATGAGTTAGTTGGAAGAGAATGAAAATATGTTAATTTGGAGCTTTGGTTATATAGTGGCTGTAAGATGGTTTGTGTAATGAGATTCCTTTGGTGCAGGATGCTTCGTGCTATATACCTATTTATCCAAAACATCTTCAAAACACATTTATAGAGAAAACATCCTAAAATAATAAATAAAGATCATATATTTAATTTTAATACATAAGTCTAACTATTCAAAAGAGTTTGAAAACATAACGTTATATAGTTTATGAAATTAGGGAACTATATGGAATAGTGTTCAAAAGCATGGTAAAAAATAAAGATGAGTATAGTATATAGACATAATAGCAAGACATTAATAGGGATAATCAATTTTTAATAAGAGGATAATTATGTAAAAAAAGAGGTTGAACTTCTAGAGGTCATAGATTTTGATCTATAGCTCCATTTGATCCTATCTTTATGCCAAAATGACCACCTTGAAATGTTTAATGAATCCATATCCCACATATAGGAATTTTTTAATATTTATTAGAGGAAAAAAGTGACCATCTGAGAGTCTAAAATTATAGTTTAATTTTATTTTTAGGTTTTTTCTAAATTTAGAAATTATCTATTTTTGTGATTGGACTTGAACATCAGTTCAAATCCATTCGATAGGTTAATTTTAGGGTTTCGTTTGTTTTTGGATATTTTTATAGATGTGTATGCTTGTATGTAAAACTTAATAAAAATAACAAATTGTGTTTGATTATTTTTAGAGTTTTGATTTTTGCATGTCAAATCCTCTAAGTTGAGGCTTATTTATACATGGTTTGTAATTATTTGATTCATTCAATATGAATCAATACTATTTATTATTCATTATCATGGCCTATTGGTATTTTCATTGAATTGATACTATTCTCATTCATTATTTTCCATTAAATAATCACATAACATAATACACTCAATAAAATAAATAGTAAATATTATGATATGATATTTTTATGTAGGTAGTCAAAACCATTTATTTATATATTTTAGTCTTAATAAAGGTGAATTAAAAACTCAAGAACCTATTATTGCACTAGACTAATCCCAATATATTTCTTAATCAACATGAATAACATCGGGTTGAATAATAGAGTTATGTTTTTTTTTTTTTTTAATTTAGACAAAGCATTAAATTCTTGAAGGGATTATAAATAAAATAGATAAATGGTGAATTTGGTTAAAGAATCATATAACATATTATGCTTAATAGAATAAATAATATATATTATGATATGATATTTGCATGTAGGTAGGGAAAATTATTTATTTATATATTTTATTCTTAATAAAGATGAGTTGACAACTCAAGAACCTACTACTATGTTGGACATAGATCTTGATACATTTTATAATGAACATAAATACATTGAGTTGGGAAATAGAGTTTTCTTTTCCTCAAACATTTAAATAAAAAATTAAATCTGTGAAGAGATGATCATAAAAGGGACATTAAGGTAAGTTTTTCTAAAGAATCATACAACACACTATACTCACTAAAATAAAGAATAATAAATAACTAAATAAATAAATAAATAATATATATATTAAGATATGATATTTGGACGTATGTAGGAAAAACAACTTATTTATATATTTTAATCTTAATAAAAGGAATTGACAACTCAAGACCCTACTACTATGCTAGACCTATATCCCAATATTTTTATAATTAAGAAAAAATACATTAGATTGGAAAATATAATTTTATTTTCTCAAACATTTAAAGAATGCAATAGATTCGTGAAGTGATCATAATATAAAAGACATTAAGGTGAATTATGTTAAATAATTATATAATGTAATGTAGTAATTAAAATAAAGAATATATATAATCAATGAGATGTGGATGAGTTGGTAAAGTGGTCAAGCACCACTTAGGTTAAAATATTAGTATGGTATCAGAGGCCAAATGTAGCTAATCATTGGTATCCATGGGCGGATTGTGGCTGATTATTAGTATTATTGAGTCTTTTTTGGCCATTGATGGTATTATTGTAGTGAGTTTAGTCATTCATTAGTATTTTTGATCTAGTTGTAGCCATTATTGGTAAATATGATACTTTTGATAGATGATAACTTAGGGATCTGGTCCCTTGATTGTGTCTGAAACTAGTTGGAGCTCTGATAAAAAATAAACACCTATCTAAAAAAAGGAATATATATTATGATATGATATTTGAAAGTAGATAAAAAATTTACTTATTTATATATTTTAATTTTAATAAAGATTTCAAGAACCTACTATTACACTCAACATAGTTCCCAACATATTTAGTGATCAACATAAAATACATTGGGTTTTAAAACAAAGTTTTATTTTCTCAAATGTTAAAAAAAGCATTAAAAAATTTAACCTCTTATAAGAGGAAATTATTTTTTTTATTGAAAAATATCAGATTAGAACTATGGAATTTAAAAATTCTATGACTAATTCAATTTATTGATGCACATTGATAGCTTATTTCACTGATGGTTCCCATCTTCACTTCTATTTCTGACAATTGTTGTATAGAATTCTTGAACTTTTATAAGAAGCTAGCTTGATTCAATTGCTTATTAATATCATAGTTTATAAGAGAGTAGATTTTTTTAATTTTATGGGGAATTTATGCATTGTATCATCATATTTCAAACTCAATCTACAAGAAATGGAAACATAAAAAACATCCCCTGTTTAGTCCTAGTAGCCCTTGCATACATAAGCCAAAGGTAATCTTGGAGATGTGGATCTAGTTGGAGCTTAAATAAACATGGAAAATATTAAAATTATTTTGAGAAACATATTAAAACACTTAAAAACATCTTAAATCCTCTGAAAATGAAAGGAAGTGAGACAAATACAACATACCTTATCCACATAATGCTTATAGTCCTAATGGCATGACACGGTCCTATAGGGAAGTCAGCCTTGAGGAAATGAAAGGGAGTTAGTGGATTAAGTTAGAACTATTTAAATATTTAAAATATGGTAGGAGTCATGAAAAAAACTTCCATGAGACTAAATACCTATCGATAGAGATAAATCGTTGAATACAATCCCCTAAAGTATGACAATTAGTTTGATGTAAGAACCCTAAGCATAAGCTAATGACATAAGATGAGATCTTGATGAATGAATGTGATAATATAAACATTTTAAGAGGAAAATATAGGATTATTATAATCCATTTATACCATTTAATATAAAAATAAACTCAATAACACCACTTATAGATTGCAATTATTCTCAAATCCCCCATAATGCCTTGTTTCCACCTGAGAGGTTAGTTTGTTTTTCATAGTAAATTCAGGATGATTTACATGGGAAATTGTGATCCTAAAGGAATTTATACACCCTATTTTAATTCAATTCTTTTAAATTCATTGGATGATTCATATATCCAACTTTATGAATCACCATTAAGAAGTCAAACCACTATTAGGTTGCCTAAGAAAGCTATAATAACCAGTTTGTAGAGATGGAGTTATCAAACTTATAAACTTATATAAATTAATTTTTAAAACTATTAGGTGTTGTTTTATACTTGAACTAGGTTCTTCACATGTACTATACTTGCATGGATTATTGTATGCATTGCCATAAATGTCTTATTTTGTGTGTTTTTGGTGTTTTTAGTGATTTTTGAGAGATAGATACTTTATAATAATTTTAAGAGGTCATTTGGGAATTATTTAATCTCATAAAATAGTTTTCTTTTTTGAATAAACCTTTTAAGTGACCAAACAAACTCCATTTTGAAAGGCAGTCCAAATAATCTTATGAATGGCTTATTTTTTACCATTTCATGGTTTGGCTATAAGCACAATGTTACAAAGTACCAAAAATGACATGGAGGTTAATTTTTTCATGGGTAATTTTAATCACACACTTATTATATGTTTCAAAAGTGCAAGATGAGTTTAGAGCCAAAATCCACTTTCTAGGCCTAGTGGCCTAATTATGCCTAATTGGAAGAAGAGAAAGGCAAAAAAAGTTGACTTATACTTGGCTTCAGCGCATGAAATTTTTCATGGAACTGTAATAATATATTGGGTAATATAATAGTCATTTATTTTTTCAATACAATTTTTAAAACTCCCACACAAAAAGAAAAATAGAAAAAGACTACAAGGAATGAGACCTAATTAGGGATTTTGGTAGGGAACAGCTTTTTGGGTGTATTTTAATGCCTCAAAAAGGATTTTTTTCATGTCTAATATGATGTAAATATGCCATCCATTAATTTTTTATGATATATAGAATACAAAGCCATGTTTTGACACTTGTGTGCAAACTAGGCCTAAGGAGATGAAGATCCCTATAAACACCTTACAAGAGAAAGAGGTGATGTGTAAAATAAATCCTATTAGGGTTAGATGAGATGTGTCAAGATAAGATACAAAATTTAGGATAAATTTATTTGACCATCAATAATTTCACTTGTCCTTCAACATGTCAAGAATAAGGAGAGTTTCAAAAAGCTAGTTAAGGTGTCAAGCATGGATTTCAACCTCCCACGCCAATTGGAGAGTTGAAGGATATGAAGACAAGAATAAAATTTCATCCTATATGTGTTGAAATTTATCCCTAACTCTTTTTATTATTGTGACTTACATGAAACTTGTCTACATTCTCTTTCCTACACTCTTCTTCTCTTACCTCACACTTGTGCTCTATATTGAGCCATTTTGGCTTGAAAATGTATCATCCAACTAGGTATGGTGAATACATAGTCACTTTTATACCTATGATGAATAAAATGGTTGATGTTTACCTCATTCTATGGCTACATTTAGTGATTAATTCATATATGGTTGATCTTATCAAGTGTAGATGCATATCACTTTGTTTGCGTCCTATTTATCTTGCCTCATATGGTTGTTTATATATTGATCATTATATTTGGTGCCATCATGGGTATATTTTATATTTTAAAGTTAAAATATTCTTCCTTCTCATCCTTACAATGCCTTACCCTTATACAAAATATTGATGCATAGGCTCATTCTATGATGTGTGTATGTTCGTGTTATCTTATAGGTCTTAGTGTATTATGCATTGTGTGGTAGTGGTCAACAAATTTTAGTTCATCACCATTTTAGTTAGGTTTATTTCAATTTTTTCTTATCCCTTTTCTATAAAATGAAGTGATAGAGTAGTGAAATTGAGCTTGAGTGATTCATCAACGAGAGTTAGCCCTTCAATCTAGAGTTTTACCTCTATTATAGACAACCCATCAGTATTTTCAACAAAAATTGGAGAGATTTGAACAACCCTATCCTAGCGTGCAAAATTCCATTATAACAACTACATATTGAGATTTTTTAGTTTTCATATGCACTCCTAAATTTATCATTCATGTTATCTTGAAATGTAACATATATTTATCAATACTCTTATATCACCTATCTAAAATAATTTACTTTGCATAACTTTGAAATCATTCACTTCTCACTACTATGGATACTTGTTTAATCTAATTATCATTTTAAGCAAAAACAAAGAAAATGATTAATGATAATCTCTATAATATTTACGTGTAATAATATTATTTTGGTAATATTCAATAATTTTTTTCATAATATTTTTTTCATATATAAAGACTTATATTTGTGATGTACAAATATCGTTGTAATGTCAAACCAAAAAATTATTTTTTACCTCAAAATGCAATAAGGTTGATAATATGGACATATAAGGAAAAGTATTAATGATATTATGCATAGCCACATTAAATGCTGAAATATAAAATTTTAGGTATTAATGGTCAATATGTATGAGTTATGTGAGGTAAAAGCAACAAAATTTACATATGATATCTATTTTGGACAAAAAAAGAATAATTTTTTTTTAATTTTCTTATTATCCTGGGATCACTGAATAGGTCCCAAAGTGTCTTGGGTAAACCCTTGATCAAGATCACTAATTGAATAGTTTACTAATATAATAATAACTTTTAAGTTATTCATGTGTGAATGTAAAATATTAGGGTTAAATATAATTTAAACTATTTCACCATTTTTCTCACTCCTACCCATGATAATTTCAAATTCCATCCCTCTCAAAGCCTTTAGAGTTGACACATGAAACAAAAAAGATACAAAGGTTTATTAGAATAATAAAGCCATACAAATCTACAGCCAAAAGAAATAAGAGATGTGGAAGACACGTATCTACAAACAGGCACATGCCATAGCAAAAAATTAGGGAGATACACTACACTAGAGCAATGAGTCTATAGGCTATTTTTACTTGGTGACCCAGACACTTCTTCAATTTCCCACACCACTTTTGATATAATACTAATTAACTTAGACATATTGAAGAGTCTCCCTATAAAAGTGGACCAAAATATTGTAGATCAATTATGGACCCAAAACCTTGACTGTGAAGTGTTGCCTTTTATTTATACAAGACATTTATCCTTTGAATTCATAAACATATTGAGAAATATGGATACATCCTAGTGAAAGGATTTCTATTCTAGCCATCTCACTTTGGAATGAGGTGATTCAGATAACTCTATGTATGAATCTCCTTGGAAATATTTCAGCCCCTTGACATAAATGAAACACTCCTAGATGAAGTGACTTACCCTATGGAGTAAATATCCCCACTTGAAAAAGGTTCAATGGGATGATGTTTAGATTCAAGCCAAATTTAAATAGTAATTCCTCTCTCCCCCTGATTGAAACTAAGAAGCAAAAGTAGGCTAGACTCTAGTTGGCAAAAAGAATAAATAAATTCATAAAATAGTCTCTACCCATCAAAATGTGCAATAAATGAAAGATTTTTATGGTGAAAACATACATAAGTTGGATGGTAAGTTGGAAAAAAAATAGTGGGTTTTCCATTGACTCCTAATCTTACACTTAAAACTAGCGATTATTTTGCATAAGTTCACTATTTGGAAAATTGTTTGGTTTTTTTTTGGTGGAAGATTCTAGTGTTCTTATCTTGTCACCCAATTTATTAGCTAATGGTAGATGAATTCCTTTTGAGATTTATTGTTCTATATTTTTCTCCTATGTACAAGGTGCATGGGCCTTTCAAAACTCATTTTAACCCTATCTAATAAAAAATCTTGTGCAAATACATTCTTGGCAATATTTACTTTTAAAGTAAAAAAATAAAAAGATTGAGCCATATTCATTTGTGCTTTATTTAGAAAATGAGTTGATAATCTTGAAGATAGATAACGTTATAAAGGGTGCTAAAATTTTGTGGATTTCACAATTTATTCTATTGATGTTGATGTCCTATTATTAAAAATAAATTTGTAGTTTGGAGAATATAAATGTTGGCATAGTTTTTTTAACAAGTACCTTGGTTTAATTTTACATGATCTTATACTATAGAGTAGTTTTCACACAACATCATTTCCATCCACATTTTATGTAGCCTTTTTTTCATACACTTCAACTATATTTTATCATAGCATATCAAATCTAAAATCAATAACAATATGATAAAAAAAAATGTAACTAGTGACATACCATATAAACCTTTAAAATGGATAGGGCAATTTTTATTTTTGATTAGTGAAAGTCACTAAATATTTTCATATGTATGTCAAAACAAATAAAACCTCAAATAGATTCCTATTCAAGAAAAAAATGTATTTAAAATTTTCAAGTATTTATTTTAATTTTTTGGCATAATATTTACATCAAAATTTTAATAGGAATTTATAAATTTTAATTTCCACTTAAAACTTTTAATGTGTATTTCCACATTTCTAAATTAGGAAACCCTTTATATCAATGTTAAAATTTAGGTAAAATATTATAAGGCTTAAATTGTGTATGACATATAAAATTGTTATCTATCTTATCAAACCAAGTACTTTACCCATGAAATATTGAACAAGATTTTTAAGAGGTTAAACCAAAAAAATATTTGATATAAAAATAATAAATCTGATCATAATTTTATAATTTATAATCTAAAAATATGACACAATATTTTTAAAATTCTATATATAATTAATGATTAAAGAAAAAGGTTCATTTTCAAACACTAGAATTAAAAATAATATTTTTTTTCTTAGTACAAGATCTCTCTACATTATAATTCACATAATATTTGTATATAAACCCTAAGACAAGATATTTAAACCATAAAATTAATTTAATCATAATTTAGTCTTCGAAAACTTGACTAAAATTTCAAAACATCTAGAGTGTTGTCAATAATGACTCCACATTCAAATTGGATGTAAAGGAATAAACCCAAGTAGTTCAAAACATATTCTACAGTATATTTGAAAACTATGTATAATATTTTATGATTGATTTGAAAAATATATTTTCAAATCTTCAAGACAACAAGAATCACATAACACAATGTATGAAATAAAATAAATAATATATATTATGATATGAGGTTTGTATTTATGCAGGCAAAACTATTTATTTATATATTTTAGTGTTAATAAAAATGAATTAACAACTCAAGAATCTATTATTGTACTATAATGTATAGATTTCAATGTATTTATTAATCAATAGATTTAGGTGGGATTCCACTTTATTTTCTATTTATTATTGATTCGCCTTTTGGGTGGTATGTGGCACCCTTATTTTAATGTCTACCATCATTATCATTGTATCTTTGGATGTAGGGAATGTTGGAATGAGAGAGAGTGAACATTGTGGTGAATCAAGTGAAGACCTTAGTTTCAAAAGTCTTTCATGAGGTAAGAATGCTAATCTAGACACCCCATTACTTACTATTATTCTTTATCTACTTGAATTTCACAAAGCTTTCATTTTTTTAGAACTTTACCTTTATAGCATATTTTGTGAGAAGAGTCCCCGTTGAGAGCCTTTTGAAATAATGGATTCATAACCATTGGCAACACCATGGTGTGAAATTGGAAGGAATCAAGAACTTTATCAAAGGTTTTTTCTTATTTTGATTCAATAACCCTGAACACTATAAATCCATTGTTAATAAAGGTCCTTAGTTTTGAAACAACCCCCAAAAAGTAAATTAAAAAATTTCCAACAGAGTATGTTTAAGATTGTGTGTCGGTCTCAACACTTCACTTGATGAAGCAAGCAATATTAAAATAGTGTACTCACATACACACAACCAGAACCAAAGGAGGTGATCTGAGATAATTAGCTAGGGATAACTACTCACAAAGGATGTTATGGGAAAGTAGGTTGCCTAAAAGGTGGTTTTTGTGGTTCAGGGTGTATCGATGTATGAATACGTGGATAGATCTTGAGTACCATACACAACACTTTTTATTCTAAAAAAGACCATTTATATGTACTTAACCCTCATTAAAAATTTCACCCTCTTCATTGGGTTTCAGTTCTGCTCACAAGTGGTTAAACGGTTACATTCAGACTAACAGTTACTTTCAGTTCTGCTACTAGTCAAGGTTTTCAACTTCCTCATGGCATAAGGTAACTATACCATAGCCAAAATATTGATTTACATTCCCAAGTTGATCAATTAATGAGCATGGATGCCACTAACTGAATAAGTGATTAGTGAAATGATTATGATAAACATAATTATTTATCAAATAAGATACAATGGCAGCTGATAATTGAATCGATGCAATGATATTATATTGGTAAATAGCCAATACATTATAATTTATAAATGATAAATTAATGTAATGGAAAGTATATTGTATCCAAGAGTATATTCCATTTAACTTTGATTATTTAATCAACTATATGGTTGAAAGTAGAGGAAATGTAATTTGTCCATGTAACTTTCACTTATACTTAATTATTTTTTAGCAATAAATTTACTTAGAAAACCATTAAGAATAATGAACATCTACGCCATTGTCCTTTTTGACAACAAGTAGTTTATTAAATAAGCAACCCAACTTCATACAACATCTTTTCAAATATGATCAAACATAATAGAGAAATATGTTTCTAATATGAGAAAGTTTAAACTATGCATGCATACAATAGGTTTCAATGTGTACCATAATATGAAGTACATAAGCATCAAAATTTTCCACATGAATTCAATATATATAAGAATCAAACAATTAGTAAGTGTTTTATTCAAATGAAAAATTCTAACCAAGTATCAAATGAGTCGAATCCAAACAAAACATTCCATTTAAGGAAATCTTACAAAGTAAATGTTTTAGCACATCATGACATAACATTACATCCAATTCCATCCATCAAGAAAGAAAATGATAGCATACCTAGCTTATAAGATGGAAGTCTAACATGTATACATTCACTCTTCACCTATATTTTCCTAACACACACACCATTGTTGTCATATTAATATTTTTTAAATTTTCATATGCACTCCTTAATTTATCATCCATGATATTTTCAAATTTAATATGTATTTATCAATACTATTATATCACCTATCTAAGCTAAAATACTTGGCATAGCTTATAGATCATTTACTTCCCACTGCTATGGCTTCTTGTTTAATCTAATTATCATTTTAATCAAAATAATGAAAAATCTTAATGATAATCTCGATAATATTTAGGTGGAATAAGATTATTTTGACAATATACAATCTTTTTTTTTTCATAATATTATTGTTGTCTATAAAGTCTTATATTTATAATGTACAAATACAATTGTAATGTCAAAACAAAAATGTAATGTGTGCTTAAAAAGTAAAAGGTTGATAGTATGGACATATAAGTAAAAGGATTAATGATATTGTGCATAGCCACATTACATGCTGAAATATAAAAATTTAGGTATGAATGATCAATGTGTATGAGTTAATGTGAGGTAAAAGAAACAACATCTACATTTGATATGTATTTTTGACAAATAAATAATAAATTTTTAACTTTTTGGTTATCCTAGGATCATTGAATAGGTCCCAGAGGGTCTTGGGTGAACACTTATCAAGATCACTAATTGAACACTTCAATAATATAATAATAAATTTTAATGTAGTCTTGTGCAAATGTAAAATATTATGGTTAAATATAATTATAACTATTTCACCATTTTTTTTTCTCCCACCCATCATAATTTGAAATGCCATTTTAAATTGCATTCCTCTTAGAGCCTTTGGAGCTAACATGAAACAAAAATGATATAAAAGACAAGTAGAATAATAACACCATACAAATCTATAGCCAAAATGAACAAGAGACATTGAATGCACATATCTGGAAATAGGCAAAGGTCACAGGAAAAATAGGGTGATACCCTTCACTAGAGAAATAAATCCATAGGCAATACCCTCAGGGAGCCTTTACTAGCTAGCCTAGACACTTCTTCACTTTCCCACGCTGCTTTTTCTAGAATACTAGTTGACTTAGACATATCTAAGAGTATCCCTATAAAAATGTACCAAAATGTCATAGATCTGATGTGGACCCAAACCCTTTGCTATGAAGGGTTTAATTATCATTGCCATTTTTTTAGACAAGACATTTATCCTCCAAATGCCAAAACATAGTGAGAAAGATGGATGCATCCTTGTGGAAGGAATTCTATTCCATCCAACTCACTTTAGAATGAGGTGATTCAGATAGCTCTGGATTTAAATCTCCTTTGGAAGATTTGAGCCCCTTGATAAAAATGAAACATCCCTAGCTGAAGAGACTTACCTTACGGAGAAAAGCTCCCCACCCAAAAAAATATCTATTGTATGCATTTTAGATTCAATGCAAATTGAAACAGTAATTCCCCTCTCCCCTGATTCAAACTGAGAAGCAAAGGTAGGCTAGGATTTGATTAGCATACAAATGAAAAGAAGTCACAACAAACGTTGCACCCCTCACACTCGGCAAGCAATGAAAGATTGTTATGGTGAAGACTTATATAATTTGGATGGTAAGTTAGCATAAAATTAGAGGGGTTTTTGATGACTCATAGTTTTACAATGAACACTAGTGATTGTTTTATATAATTTCACTATTTTGAAAGTTTTTTGGTTATTTTTTGGTGGAAGGTTCTAGTGTTTTTAGCTTATCACCCACATTTTTAGTTAATGGTATTTGCATTCTTTTGAGCTTTATTGTTTTACCTTTTTCTCCAATGTACAAGGTGCATGGGCCTTTTAAAACCCATTTTAACCCTATCCAATAAAAAAATCTTGTGTAAATGTATTCTTGACAATAGTGATTTTGACAAGTAAAAAAGTAAAAACGTTGCGCCATATTAGTTTGTGTATTATTAAAAAACTGAGTTGACAAGCTTGAAAATAGATAACATTCTAGAGGGTGATAAAATATGTGTATTTCATAATTTATTCCGTTGATGTTGAAGTCCTATTATTAAAAAAAAAAAAAAAACATTGTAATTTGGAGAATATAAATGTTGACATATTTTTTTTCAAAAATATCTCAATTTAATTTTACATGAGTTTATCCTATAGAGTAGTTTTCACACAACATCATTTCCCTCCACTTTGTATGTAGCTTTTAAAAATATAACAAGTGACATACCATATAAGCCTTTAAAATGGATAGGATAGTTTTTATTGTGGATTAGTGAAAGTCATTAAATATTTTTATTTTTATGTTAAATAAAATAAACTACAAATAAATTGATAATCAAGAGAAAAAATGTATTTAATATTTTAAATTATTTATTTTAATTTTTTGACATAATATTTACATTTTATAGGAATTTATAAATTTTAACTTCACCTTAAAATATTTTAATGTGGATTATCACATTTTTAAATTGAGAAACCCTTTACTTCAATGCTAAAATTTAAATAAAATGTTTAAGTTTTATATTGTCTATTTCATATAAAATTGATATATATCTTATCAAATCAATTAGTTTACCTATTAAATATTGAACAAGATTTTTAAGAGATTAAAACCCAAAAAAAAATTAAAAAAAATGATAGATATAAAACTAATAAAATGGATCAAAATTTTCCAATTTATAATCCAAAAATATAGCAATATTTTTAAAATTTTATAAATAATTAATGATTAAAGTAAAAGGTTCATTTTCTGGCACTAAAACCAAAATTAAGGTATTTTCTCTTAGTTCAAGATCTCTCTACATCAGAAATCACGCAATATTTGTATATGAACCCTAAGACAAGAACTTTAAACAACGAAATTAATTTAATCATAATTTACTCTTTGAAAACTTGACTGCAAAATTCAAAACATCGAGTCTTGCCAATAATGACTTGACATACAAATTCGATGTAAATTAATAAACCCAAGCAGTTTAAAACATATTCTATGGTATGTTTGAAAACTAAGTATAATATTTTAAGACTGATTTGAAAAATATATCCGCAAATCTTGAAGACGTCAAGAATCACATAACACAATATACTAAATAAAAAATAAAGATTACATATTATGATATGATGTTTGGATGTCGGAAGACAAAACTATTTATTTAAATATTTTAGTCTTAATAAAAATGATTTAACAACTCAGGTATCTAGCAATGTATAGATTTCAATATATTTTTTAATCAACATAAACTATATCGGGTTGGAAAATAGAGTTTTATTTTCTCAAACGTTTAAACGAAGTATTATGTTTTTGAAGAGATCATAATAAAAGAAATATTAAAATGAATTTGGTTAAAGAATCATAAAATATAATATATTTAATAAAATAAAAAATATATTATGATATAATATTTTGATGTAAGTAAGAAAAATTGTTTATTTATATATTCTATTTTTAATAAATATGAATTGATAATTCAAAAATTTATTATTATGCTGGATATAGAATTTGACATATTTCTTAATAAACATAAAATCTATTCGATTAGGCAATAGAGTTTTATTTTCTCAAACATTTAAAGAATAAATTAAATTTGTGAAGAGATCATCTTAAAAAGGACATTAAAGTGAATTTTATTAAATAATCATAAAATGTTATATACTCAACAAAATTAATAATAAATAAAATATATATATTAAAATATGATATTTGGATGTACATAAGAAAAACTATTTAGTTATATATTTTAATTTTAATAAATACAAATTGATAACTTCAGATCCTATTATTATGTTGGACATAAATCTTAATATTTTTTATAATCAACATTCAACACATTAAATTAGAAAATAGAATTTTATTTTCTCAAACATTTTAAGAAAGACAATATTTTTAAAAAAATCTAGTAAAAAAACTATTAAAATGATTTCTTTTTAAAAATATAAAATACAATATAGTCAAAATATATATATATATATATATATATATGTATGTATGTATGTATGGGGTATTTGGAATCAGGGAGAAAAAATTAACTTATTTATATATTTTAATTTTAATAAAAACATCAAAAACATTTAATAAAAATGTCGAAGAACCTACATTGGGTTGGAAAAATAGAGTTTTATTTTCTCAAACGTTTAGACAAAGCATTAAAAAATCTAACCTCTTATAGGAGGAAATTGTGTTTTTATCGAAAAAGACGAGAGTAGCACTACGGAATTTGAAAATTCTGTGACTAAGTCAATTTATTGATGCACATTGACGTCTGATTTCGCTGCTGGTTCCCGTCTTCACTTCTATTTCTGACAACTGTTGCATAGAATTCTTGAAGTTTTCGAAGAAGCTAGGTTGATTCTGTTAGCGTTAATTATTCACTTTAACAATAAGCTAATTAATGAGTTAATTGGATCCGTTCATGCAATGTCCCAATTATCTTAGTTTTTAACTGCATTTTTCACTGCAAATTTTTTTTTTTTTTTTCTGCGGTTGTTTTAGTCTATATAATTTTTATTAACATAATATTATTCAAGAAATATACAGAATTTCAATTCATTCTTGCTTTATTTTTTTCTTTTTTGTACTCTATTTTTCTTACTGCTATGTTTTTTTTTCTTTCAGGTTGATGCAGCTTTAGCTACAAATTTCACATGGTAATAGACCCTGGTTCCCAGAAAGAAGTACAGTATTTTTTTTTTGCAAATATAGAAGATCAGAGCTGAAAAATAGAATGTTCACCCTCTGCCATTCTCACACCATACAACTATTTTGATTGGAAGCCAAAGATTCTACTTCAGCGTAGAAGTAGAGGCCTTTATCGAATAGTTATGAATACAGATGTTGAACCCAATCCAGCAGTTGAAAAATCTAAATACTTCAACCGTATGGATGAAGCATTTGGTTAGCTATGTTTATCCATCTCTCCAAAATTATTGTTTCATGTTAAGGCATGTACAACTCCAAACCAAGGTTGGAATACATTGGAGACTCTTTTTCGAAAGCAAGATGAAATGTGGGGTCATATCCTTGGAAATGAGCTCAACTCATTAGATCCAAGGAGTTTTGATAATATTCAATATTTCTTCACAAAGTTCAAGGCTTTATTGCTTCATCTCAAAGGATCTGGTATTGACAAATCCAAGGGAGAAAGCAAATTAATCCTTGCTATTCTATCAAAGCTGGGTCCAGAATATGCAATACTTGTCTCTGCTTTCCACACAGTTAGGATCACAATAGGAGCAACTTGGAAGATGCCCACACTGGATAACTTCATTGAGTCTCTAGTACATGAGTAGGATAATCTTATAAAGATGGGCATATTGAAGAATTCCAAAGCTCATGCACTTGTTGTGCATGCAAGTGAGAAGAACAATTCCAAATCCAACCAACAATTCAAAGGCAAAGGGAAAAATGATTCATATCCAAGAAAAGAAGGCAATCCCAAACCTCTAGATGGATCTACAGGCTCAAAAGAAAAGGACAAAAAGGGCCAATCAAAGTGCAGCTATTGCAACCGTGGGTACCATTCAGAATCATCATGCATGAAGAAGACCACTGATCTCATGGCTCAGACACTTCAACAACATAATCTTGGTAGCCTTATCCCTGAGAGTGCCAAGAAGATGTAGGAAGAAAAAGCACCTGAAACAAGAGACAATGCTCATGCATTGATTTCTATTCATTCTTATTCAGATGCATGGATCATAGACTTTGGAGCTTCACACCACATGGCAGCCACAAAAGATGCTCTTTCTTCTTTGAAATCATATTCTAGTTTTCCTATTATCACGGGAGACGGTTCTCCTGTAGAGGCAACTAGAATATGGAGGGTACAGGTTGGAATCAAAAGTTTTGAGAATGTCTTACATATTCCAAAGCTTTCTATTAATCTTCTTTCTGTGTATCAAATGACACATACTGGAACCGGTAGGAGAGTTGAAGTCACCCCTGATTTGGTGACCATATTCGACATGCAAGACAACTCCAAAATCACTGTTGGTAAGGCAAATCATCAATCTCATCTGTACACTTTTTATGATTTTGTTGCTAAATCAGATTCTACTTTACTTCTCACACATGCAAATGATGAAAGTAGAATTTGGCATGAAAGATTTGGTCTTTTAAATTTTAGATACATACAACAACTTAACAAATAGGGAATGGTTAAAGGCTTGCTAGCCATAGACTTTTCTGATGGAATTTGTGAAGGATGTGCTCTTGGAAAGTATCCACAAGAAAAGTTTTCAAAGGGGAATGCATGTAGAGCCTCTTCCCCTTTAGAACTTGTTCACAGTGATCTTATGGGTCCACTTTCTAAACCTTCCATGAGCAAAGCCAGATATGTGCTAACATTCATTGATGATTGCACAAGATACACATGGGTGTATTTTCTCAAATTCAAATCTAAGGTGTTTGAGAATCCCAAGATTTTCAAAGCCCATGCAGAGAAGCCGTCTGGAAAAATGATCAAGATCCTCCACACAGATAATGGAGGGGAGTATGTCAACAATGATGTCCAACATCTTTGTTATGAAGTAGGAATACAATTGCAAAACACAGTTCCATACACTCCACAGTAAAATGGGGTAGATGAGAGGAAGAACCAATCTTTGAAAGAGATGGCCAGTTGCATGTTGCATGCTAGGTCACTTCCCTCCAAATTGTGGGTTGAAGCAATCAACTATGCTTCGTACATACAAAATAGAGCTTTTCACAAATCTGTCACAGGACAAACACCTTTTGAAGCATGGAGAGGCATGCAACTATAAGTCACACATTTCTGCATCTTTGGATCCTATGCTTGGGCACGCATTCTTGCAGACAAGAGGAAGGCTTAAGAGCCTCAAAGCAAAGAATGCATCTTTGTTGGATATCCAGATGGTGTAAAGGGATACAGACTACTAAATCTTTACACAGAAACACTCTTCATTGGGAGGACTGTCTACTTTGATGAAAATCTTCCACATGCATCTTAGGAACAACATGCCACCACCTCTATGCTTCCTCATCTTACACATCTCATAGATACATGCAATCATTTTGATCTTATTTTAGATATTTTTGAATCTAATTCAGAGGAACATGAGCATGCTTATGCTGATCTACAACCAATCCTTGATTTTGATTCTAGTGATGATTATGTATCCCATGTGGAAAATCAAAGAAGAAGGAGCTTAGCTAATATATATGAAGTCCCTCACGCACTCTCAGCTACCAAGCCCATCATCTTGATGCATGCCTATGTGGTTCTAGCATCTAACCCTTAGACTTATGTAGAAGCTACAGGGAATCATCTTTGGGAAGCAACCATGGATGAGGAGTACAACTCCCTCATTGCAAACCAAACTTGGGATTTGGTTCCACTTCCTTCCAATCGCAAGCTTGTCAGATGTAAATGGGTCTATAGGACAAAGAATTCAATAGATGGACATGTGAGTAGATACAAAGCATGGTTGGTAGCCAAAGGTTTTCAACAAGTTCATGGCATTGACTATGATGAGGCTTTTGCTCCAGTGGCAAAAATGGACTCCATGTGAGTGGCTCTTCCCATTGTAGCATCAAGAAGGTGGGAGGTTCATCACATGGATGTGAAGAATGCATTTCTTCACGGTGATCTTGAGGAGGAGATGTACATGGAGAAGCCACAAGGGTATATACAAAATTCTTGATTGGTATGTAGACTCAAGAAGTCACTCTATGGCCTCAAGCAGGCACCTAGAGCTTGGTATGCTAAAATGGATTCTTATCTTCTGTCTCAAAATTTCATACGATGCAAATCTGATCTAAATGTTTATTTGAGAAGAACATCTAATTCTTTGTTGCTCATAGTACTCTATGTAGATGATCTACTAATAACAGGTGATTCACCCATGGCCATTACTGCAATTAAAACTATTTTGCATTATAGATTTCCTATGATAGACATGGGTCTCCTACATTTTTTTCTTGGCCTTGAAATCAGCCAAAATCAATCAAGAATCACAGTTGCTCAATCCAAGTATGCACGAGATCTCTTGGATCGGTTTCACATGACTGAGTGCAAGTCAGCTGTCACACATTTCCTATCAGGGGTTAAGCTTGAAGATGGAAAGGATACACCATTGGTTGATTGCACACACTATCGTCAAATTGTGGGGACTCTTCTTTATCTCAATCACACTTGTCCAGATCTCTCATATGCAGTGGCATGCAAGAGACGCATGAGCTACATTGGAAAGCTGCCAAGCGTATACTTCGCTACGTCAAGGGAACCATTTGCTATGGGATTCATTATTCAGCAAGTTGTGTTTTGGATCTCATCGGCTACACTGATTTTGACTGGGCTGGTGATAACATTGATCGCAAGTCCACTTCAGGATATGTTCTTAGTTTGGGATCAGGGCCCATTTGTTGGTCAAGTAAGAAGCAATCTACCATTGCTTTATCATCAACAGAGGCTTAATATAGAGGTGCAGTCAATGTTACCATTCAAGTCATTTGGCTGCAACACTTCCTAACTGAGCTTGGTATCATCTTTCATCTTTTGACTGTCATTTGGTGTGACAATCAGAGTACATTGAAGGTTTGTAGAGATCCCATACAATGGCAATGGACCAAACACATTGAGATCCACATGCACTTCATCCGTGAATTGATACATGATGGAGTCATCGACTTGCAGTACTGTGCCACTTCTGAACAGATTGCCGACATCTTCACGAAGACATTCACTGAGCAAAAGTTTCATTTTCTATGAGACCTTCTTGGGGTGAAAAACACTACAACACAATAACTGCCATGAGCGGTTAATGTCTCTTTTGAGGGGGGGTTTTGTTCCCATGGGGTTTTCCCTCTTTCGTCTTTAACTTTTCCTTTTATGTCTCCTTAGTTAGACTTAAGGAGGGGGGTGTTAGCGTTAATTATTCACTTTAACAATAAGCTAACTAATGAGTTAACTGGATCTGTTCATGCAATGAGCCAGTTCTCTTAGTTTTTAACTGCTTCTTTCACCGCAATTTTTCTTTTTTTCTGCGGTTGTTTTAGTCTATATAATTTTTGTTAACATAATATTATTCAAGAAATATACATAATTTCAATTCATTCCTGCTCTATTTTTTTCTTCTTTGTACTCTGTTTTTCTTGCTGCTCTGTTTTTTTTCTTTCAGGTTGATGCAGTTGTAGCTAAAAATTTCACAGATTCAACTACTTATCAATATAAGTTGGGGAAATTGGATTTGTAAGAAGTGTCGCATCAGACTGGAAGAGGCCTTTTTGTTGTTTGAGATTAGTAAAGTAACTGCTATCAAAGGTGCCAGGGGTGGTGGGATCTATTGGTACGAATGTTGCATTGTCTGTCAGATTAGTGCATTGGGTCTTCAACTGTTGTGCATGGGAGGCATTCGGGGAAGGATCTATGCCTCCATTTGCAGTGGAGTTGTAAAGCCTGTTGCTGAAAAAATTACACTGGCCAATTCCAATCGTATGTGCACTTGCACAAGTATTCATAGAAGCTACGATGTTATAGACGCACTAAAAAAATATGTTCATTCTAGGTACTGATTCCAAACTATAAAATAATTATGTCTACCCACCTAAGTGTACAATAAGGTCTTTGACACTCAGAGATTTTTTTGCGAAAGATGTCTTTAGTTGATAGAAAGTAAAAGTTGGCTGGGGAATATTGGCAAGTGCGTCGCTCTGTTTCGAGATCACCCCATCCCTCCGACCGGTTCTTACACGCCATGACGGCCCTGCAGCCTATATGTAACTATAACGTTAACATCAACTAATATTTTATAATACCATAGAATTTTGAGATTAAAATGGTTAGGGAGTTAACTAACCTTAACGACAGCATCTTGGGCAGCAAGTGCGAGAATGTCAGCACAAGAAACGACTCCTGGCCATGTCCCTTCTATCTCAGCCTTGGCATCGTCGATGACATCAAATCTACGAATAGTCAGATTTGGAACGGCCTCTTTCTCTGCAGTGTTGTTGGCGGTTGAGTTTATGAGCAGTGATCCATCGCAGCCCTAATCAAATCGCATGAAATGTCAAACAAACATGTTATTATTATTAATACTTACGTAGGGTCATTAGTTATTAATGGTGATCTGTATTACTCACTTGTACGAAACAGTCGTGAAATTGCATCCTGAGTAGATTAACGAAAACAGTTGGATCTTGTGACATGTGCTTCTCTACCACTCTCTTCACTGTCGCCTCTGCCGATCGACACGTTTTCCCATAGAAATTATTTACAAGATCTCCCCCAGACACACATACAATTGTTGTTATAAGAGCTACAGCAATTGGCAACCAGATGCTCGCCATATTCATCTTCATCTCCATCGTGAATACAACGACTCGTATTTATATCCTCCAATAATTCAGTCAGGGCATTCGATTCCCCAGTATATTAAACTTATACAAATGTATTGCGAATACCTGCTCCGATTATCCCCGATGCGCCATAGAAGATTACAGAGTTTATTTCTTCGATTTATAAATCTCTAGTATTGATGTGATACAGTTGACATTTGCATGTAAACGATAGAATAAGGAATTCGAAGAATGGGCAGACGTCAAAGTTAAAATCTATTAATTATCCACAGGGCACATGATTCAGGGTTCATGATTCATCTGTTTGGTAGGACTGCATTGATATTTTAAAAGGAATTCCATTAAAATGAGGGAATCCATTGCTCATCTTTTAAAATAAGAATGTTCAAAAAGTTAAAATGTGTGTTTACAAATACAAATACAATAATGTGGTCAACAATTAGTAAATTAAACTGGAGTATACCTGCAATAAAGTTCGTGCTTATCTCTCTATCTCCAACGTCGTCGTTATTGTTGTTGTTGTTGATGAAATGTAATGAATTTTTTTACTAAAAGGTTTATGAATTCAATTGTTTTATTTATGTTTATAAAAAAAAGGACAGTTTTAAATATAATTAAAAGTTAAATAAATCTACCAAAAAAATTAGAACACTATTTACAAATAATTCTATCATACTAGAATCTCAAATCTACATAAGTGATATCAAATAAATAACACAAACATCAATGAAGAGCCTAGGTTGTAAATGCTATCGCGAAGACCCATGCTTCTAAATTAAATTCCCTATATTAGATAATATCTATTAATTGAAAGAAAAATGGAAAACGTGAACCCATAGCTTCTAAATGTCCTTTGAGCAACGTGATAAACTAGTAATGAAGGATAAACGGAGTCTATATATGATTATAATTTTGATCCTTAAAATAAATAGACAAGAAACCTAAACGTGATCTGGAGCAAGACATGACATAAAGAGCATAAGACTGTCCCACTAAATACCATATTCTCTTCCTTACGAAATAAATAATAAAATGGCCCATAACATTGAGACTACATCATTTGAAGTGAATAGCATAAGATGTTCCCCATGAGCATCAATACCTAAAAGATCATCAAACCTAGTGAAATATTATACAATTCTAGTAATTTGTACACACTTAAAAATGGTCATTGGGTATTTATTAATTGTAAAAATTCCATTTTATAAATTACCATCTTTTATTCCTACTAGAATTTACAGTCAATTATCATTATTCATTTTATTCTATTTTTAGGTGTTTCTCATTATGTTCTCCCTCTTTTGCTCTCGTATCTTCTTTACGCATTCCATGTTTCCCTATATTTTTACTATATTTCCATACATGCATGTTTAATAGTTTAGGGGGATGGCCTTCTTACCCAAATTTGGATCCCTTATGGGTTATGGGTATGGTCTTGATGGGTTTTCTTCCTATTATGTATTAGCTTGACTGCTAACAAAGTCTTACTTTTATTTAAGGTATCAATAAATACTTATGTACATTAGTGTATTTCAAATAGCAATAAATTATGAAATAAATACAAATATTTAGATATGGCACTGACAAATCCAATCAAATCTAAAGAGAATTTACTATTGTATTAACGAGGAAATCAATAATTTTCTATAACACTTAAATGCATAGTAATTAGACACAACATCACACTAGAATGTACATGTAACTACATTTAACATGGTATATTTTCTTTGATATTGTATAGTGTTAAAGATTTGGATAATTATCTAGTACTTAAAATCTGTGCTAACCTTAAGCACAAACCTTAATAAAAAATTGAGCTTTATTTTGTATAAGTTTACAAGTTCATATGCCCTACTAAGTTTTGAAGAAGAAGACTAATTTCAAAGAGAATAATTTAAAAATTCAAACAGAAGAGTGAGGATTTAAAATCACCTCATCTAACGAATCCATTTATAAAATTAGATTATTCATATCTCATGTCTTCCAAAAAAAATATTATGCATCCTTATTATAAGTGTATGAAACTAGAGGACAAAAGGAGGGATTAATCAAAAGACACCGAATGGCTAAGAGAAATACAACATCAATTATAAATAAACCTATAACAATAAGAACCCAATATTAAATTTAAGTAGCATAAATTAAAATACATGGAAATCTATGAATACTAGGGCAATGTAAATTCAAAGGACAAGTATGAATCCATTAATTTCTTAATACCATATTCATGTACTCAATACTAGATAAGTTATACTGAGTAAAACCAAAGGAAAAGTATGAATCCCTTAACTTCCTAATACCCCTCGAGGAACATGATAAACCATTCATGAGGGTAAAGGGAGTAAAATTTTAATTGGAAATTTGATCATTAAAATGGACACTGTAGATACAAGTAAATGTTCTCTAGAGATGATTTTTTTTGTCAAATTTTAGAAATTAGTCGATATTTTCCTCTTAATATGAAAAACAAATTTGTAGAATAAATTGGTAATCAAATAGATATTCATGATGCATTTTCTTTCAAAGAAACATGAGGAATTTGGTAGGAATGAATCAATATGTTAATAGGAATTCCATTAAAATGAGGAATTTCATTGTTCATTTTAAGAAAAAAATAGGAAAAGAAGTTAAAACATGTTTTATATATAAATAAAAATATAATAATATGGTCAACAATTATTAAATTAACCTAGAGTTAAATGTAACCTATATACAATCAAGTTTGTGTTTATCCCTCTATCTCCAATATTGTTAATTTAATAATTAAAGAATAAGTATATGTTTTTGATAATTTTTTTAAAAATTATATATATTTTTTAAATGAATAAATTTAAATTTTTAAAAAAAAAAAAATTAAAAATGTTTTTTATATTTTATGATACCAGTTGCCTTAATTATATTTATAAACGAAAATAGAATTACAAAGCAATTCACAGATCAATAAAATACAAAGAAAGTAGCTAATATGATTAAAACACTAACAAATAAAAAGCTTCACACTAAATTCCATATTCTACATAAGTGGTATCAATTAAACTACCTGAACATATATAAAAATCCCAACTTTCAAATTCTATTGTGAAGATATAAAGATCAAGAAATCTATTTGTATCATTTTTTTTTCTTGGCCAAAGAATTGAACAAGACTTCCGATGATTTATATGGAGATGAACATTTAATGTGGAGTCCATGTGTTGATTCCAATCAAACCATTATAGTATGAGGAGCCAACAATGCTTACCCCAAACCCACACATATTAATTCAATAGTTATATATGTTCCTATAAGCCAAAACACTATTTGAATTTGGCCCCACAACTCAATTATATAGGTAGTGGTGAAAATATCAAATCAATCATTCTAGGTAGAATAAGATTCATTTTTTAAAAACTGCTGCAAATATAACGGATAATAAGACCCCCCCACATGAGAGTACAACAAGGTATTCGACATTGAGATAATTTTTTTGAAACACGTATTTAATTGAGATAAATTAAAAGTTGGTTGCGGAATTATGGCAAGCCATAAATAACATTAGCTAGTTAGGGTCTAATTCCATATATTTTAGAGGTCATAATTGATGATATAATGGTTTAAAATTATATTTTAGTATTTTTTAAAGTCAATTTTAAAATTTTAGAAATTTTATATATTTGTAATCAAATATAAATTTGAGTTGAAATTCATTCATTAATATGATTTTAATGTTTATAGGATAAATTGATATTTTTAGGCCCATCCAATATTTCCTATAAATGTTTAAAAATTTAACAATTACTATAAATAAAAGAGTGAGTTAATTCTAGGTAGTTTTAAAATTTAATTAGATGTTTTAATTTTGCATGTCAAATCTAATTTCAAGTTGAGAGTTATTTAAATATTATTATATAATTATTTTAATTCATTATTTAAGAAAATAAAAATATCATTGTTCATAAAATTATGATTAAATTACAACTATTAAAATTTTACTTTGCTAGTTTTTATTTTCATATGATATCAGAGCCAAGTTTAGCTCTTGAAGATAATTTATTTATGAATTTGTAATGGGTTTTGAAATTATGTTTTGTTATAAAAATGTATAATTTAATAACATATGTGAATATGGTAAAAGGATGAGGATGAATTTCATAGATGAACATGACTATATAATAGTCACAGAGGTAAGTGGAAGAATTAATTACAATTATCACATGTAAACTATAAAATAAAGAGGAGATGAAATACAAGAAGAAAAAAATCATGAATAATAAAATAACAAATAAGATGAATAAAAATAAAAACCATCAAAAATTGAATAAAGGATGGTTATGGCCTTAAAGCGAGGGAACAAAGGAGTCAAGGTGGATGTTTCAGAGTGTTTAGGTAGTGTAAAAATATAGAAGTTGATAGACTAGTTAAATAGTACGGATATATTTTTTGAATAGAGAAATATGAAATAAGAAAATAAATTAAAGTCTTCATGTTAAAAAATTGAATGGTCATATGTTAATTTGGTGGGATCACTTAAAAAAAGATAAATAAAGGGTAAATAAAATATCAAGACTTGGAGCAAGATGGAGAAGAAGCTAATATGTAAATTATAAACAAAAACTTTATAGAATATATAAAAATTTAAATTAAAAATATCATAGTGTACGAGACTATACAAACGTGTTTTACAATATAACTATATGAGTGGGGCATGACAAAACAAAATAATATATGGATGTAAGGTATTTAAATGGTTTAAAGTTTTACTTTCATGATTAATTCAACATGCAAATAATAAATAACCTTGAATAGGTTTACCAATTATCTTTGAATGTAAAATAAAAAACTTTTAGAAGATCAACGAGGCCAAAAGTGGGAAATAATTTCTAAAGGGATGACGTGGATTTAATCCCATTAGATGAGAATCATAGTTTGGAATATAAAATGAAAATTATAAAAACAAGGTTTTGAAAATATATATTCAGGAATATGATTTCATAGTATTAAAGGTTATGGTGGAAGTAGAGTATGGAATGGTTAATACATAATTTGTGTTTCTTAATGACGTGGAAAATAATGAAAGAGATCATTTGAGTTTTTTAATTATCATGAAAAATAAAGGATGAATCTTTATCAACCAAGAGTGAATCTAGTTGATAAGGAGACAAAATAACAAAATATGAAATTTACAAAAAAACATAATATAAAATATCATGATGATTAGAACAATGATATCTTCAAGTAAATAATAGGTCATGAGTAAAGAAGGTGGTTTTTCATGGTTGCACAAATATTTTATAAAAAAGGTTTACTTTAGGAGGTAAGACATGTAAAGTAATTTTTTAATAGTTTTCAAAATATGGTTTATATGGAAATTATAGAGAAACTATGTCTACAATACAAGAAGTGTCCTTATCCTTAATAGATTTCATGGTTTAATAAAAGGAATGAAGTTACAATATATAAAAGTTGTTTAATCATGTTTTCTATAGGAAAAAAAATTAAACATGGTGAGATGCTATCCCAATGGATGTATGTTATGTGTTATTAGGAAGATCATGATAATATGATAGAATCTCAATTCATGATGGAACAAATAATATTTATACTTTTTGTCAATATGGTATAAAGGTAGTTTTATTACCTCCTAAAGATGGACATGTATAAGGATTATTTTCCACACAAGAATTTATCAAGGACATGAGTATGGTGGGTTATTTTTATGGATAACTAACCAAAAATGAAGATATATAATTAGTGTAAATTACAACAAAGGAAATAAAAGTTTTTAAATCATATGAAAACGTTATGTCTAAGAAGTTTCCATATGATTCACCACTAAAAATGGACATTTAACATCATATTGATTTGATTATAGGATTAAAAAATACCTAATTAATCAACTTATGGGATCAGTCAATAAAAACCATGTAGAGTTAGATAGATAAGTTACTGAGTTCGTTAGAACAATTGTGATAATGGATAAAATGATTCCATGTAAAACAAAATTGATAACTAAAAACAAATATGTAACATCTTAAATTGTGGATAACATATCAATCGATAAAACCACAATAAAATATATATTTTCTATACCTCACCTAGATGATATGGTGGATGTGCTTGTAAGAAAAAAATATAATATTGATATAATGAGTGGATTTTATTAGAATTATATTAATGATGGAGGTGATTGAAAATAAACATTCAATACGATGAATGACTATGAGTGGATGGTGATGCCATTCAAATTGTCGAATGCACCCAACACATTTATTAGGATGATGAATTCAGTACTACAATATCACATTGGTAAGTTTTTAGTGGTTTAGTTTGATGATATTTTAAGATTCTGTAAGAGTAATGATGATCACTTACATCATTTGAGAATTGTGGTATAATTGTTAACAAATGAGAAGCTCTATGAAGGTTTGAAGAAGTGCAAGTTTGTGCATAAAAGTTTGGAATTTTTTGAATTTGTACATTAAAAAGATAGCATAAGAATGGATGAATAAAATGTCAAGATAATTATTTAGTGGCCTATTTCAAGAATAACATCAAAATTTCAATGGTTTATCAACCTTTTACATAAATTTCATTAATAATTTTAGTGGTATTGTTGTACCAATAAATAATTGCATGAGGGGAAAATAATTTCTATCAATAAAAGGGATAATGCCAAGAAATGGATTTCATATAAAATAAGTATTATCCTCAAAACCCATTTTTTTCCATTGTAAAGGTCTCATCCATGATTAATAATATAAACTTCATTTGTGGCAAACGTTTTAGTTGCCATGGTACATGAAGGAGAACAATGACTGAATAATTGGATAATCTTATTGATCAACAAAAAGTTCATATAAATACATAGAAAATTAGTTATACATGTTTACTAACCTACGACAATTGTCAACCAACCCACTTAACTTTTATGATAACAAAGCTCCTATAACCACTATGATTAACTATTAATGACTTCCATCTAATCACTTAATTGGGGATAATAGATCACTGAACTAAATCTAACTAAACTAAATAATTTAATATCTAAATAATATTAATAATCCCCCCTTTATTACATTTTTTTTACAAATATCATATTTCCTAATATTGGTCTCCTTTTTATTTCAAACACTGTTAAACAGATTTTACACTCTTTGTATAGCCTACTCACTTTCTGAGATGGCATGCCATCTTTTGGCTTCATGGTCTTGGTGGTAACTTCATTTTTCCTTTTAGTATTACCACAAACCTACTAAGTGACAGGGGTACATCTCTCTACTAACACCTTCAATAGTTTTTAGGATTACCACAAACCCATATGGTTTTCTACTGTAGGTTGACCAGGAACCTAGAGGTGGTAGGAGATCTTGACTATTTTATACATTTCAATAGTTTCCTAGATTTACACAAACACTTTTCCAAAAACTAAGCACTAATTTATTTCTTTTGCTCCCCACAATGTTCTTTTTTAGCAGGTACCAAACTAGAAAATAATGCTTAGTATTTTTATTTAAAAACACACTACACAATAAAACATAAAAAAAACACACCAAAAATTATCACCATAGTAGTTATGTGACCCGATCATAGGTGACTCATGATAGGACACCAATTTTCCTCCAACCTTTGTGCATCCTCTAGCCTCAAATAAATGAAGCTACATACTCAGCAAATGTGTCGGTGAAGCTCAATTGCATGTCATTTTGTTGAACAAAATCCCCCCCATAATTTGAACCCATTTTATATTTGACAATATTTGACTTATGAAATCATGTAAAAATGATATTGCATCCTTGTATAAATAATTAACTTTGATTTTGTCAATTTTGGGAAAAAAGAGTACTACTAACTTTAAACTTAAGTCGACAATGAACCTAAAAATTAATGAAATACTCTTAAATAAGGATTTCAACATATACCAATAGTCTAGGAATCTATTAGTATGTGAGAGACTTAATATTAATTATTATTATCTTATACAAGATTCTTATATTTTTAAAGGAAAATAATTATATATTCTATTTGGGTGTATGAGAGATATAATTATAAAATGGTTATTTAGGTCAATACTTTGGTAGGAATGAGACAATAAATATTATTGAGGAGAAGTATTTTTGGACAAATGTGAAGAGAAATGTGGTAAGATAAGTTTCAAGGTGGAATATATTACCAGTGGCTAAGGTCCATACACAAAACACATGGTTATACATGCCATTATAAGTACCAATTGGAACATATATAGATTTGAGTATGGACTATGTATTAGGGCTACCAAACACACAAAAATTTAATGATTCAATTTTTTTTTGTAGATATGTGGAAGACTATGTGGAATAATTTATGAAATAAACTCAATTTTAGTAGTGTATACCACTCAAAAATTGATGGACAAAAACAAGTAAACATGAGCTTGGTAAAAAAATTATAGATGCATAGTTGGAGAGAGACTAAATTAATGGGACTTGGATTTACCATAATTTGAGTTTACATATAATATTTTTATACTCAAATCAATAGGGAAAACAATTTTTTAAAATTTTAATGGAAAATATCCTAAGGATATTTCAAATTTAGTGTATTCACCAATTGCATAACATGTTAGTGATGATGCATAAAAAATTGTAAAATGTGTAAAATAATTCCATGAAGAAGTAAAAATAAATTTAAATAAAATTAATGATAATTATAAGGCAAAAAAATATGTAACAATAATTCCAAAGGTTATTGATCAGGGAGATCTGGTGTAACAACATTGATCCATCTAGAACTGTGAAGAAAATTAATGAAAATGATTATGATGTGAGTTTAACACAAAATTTTGATATTTATATAGTATTTAATAATTCATATTTCTATACATTTCATAAATAACATGATGAGTGGGAATAGAGGAAAAAATTGGATTGGAAGCAATAGGTACTAAGGAAAAATAAAGAAAAGATAGTGCAGATTTTGGATAAGAAAATAATGGGCAACCATAATAGGTATTTGGTATAATGGGAAGAACTATAATAGGAATAAGAAACCTCAATTTTAAAATGGGAGTTGAATAATAGTAACAAGAATAAATAGTAAAAGTATAATAAGGGCAACTCATAAAAGCTCAATTATTTTCAACAAAAGGATCATGATGTTGACAC
>JARHVA010007086.1:450000-495000 GCA_037957365.1 Torreya grandis
TAATCATTACCTCTCTGTGTGTTCAACAATCCCAACATAAAATCCATACTCAAATCCATCCATGCCCCTCTTATAAGTGATAATGGCATGTGAAGTCCAGTATTTTGTGCATGTCTTTTAGCCACCCAACATATTCTACACCTTGAAACACACCTTGTCACATCTCTCTTCATATTTTGCCAAAAATACTTTTCCTCCACCAAATTTATTGTCTTCATCTTACCAAAATGTCTAGCCAAACCACCACTATGTAATTATCTTATTATATGGTCTCGTAGAGACCCAACTAGAATGTACAAATATTTCCCTTTGAAGAGATAAACTTCTTACATAACATAATCATCATGAATACCATTTCTCCCACCTATTATGGATTTATACACCTCTCAACTACCTTGTTAAAATATGGATCAGTATCATATAATTATTTAATAGCTTTAAATCCAGGTACTTCACTCACCATAGTAGTTAGTAATGCTACCCTCTTACTCAATGCATTAGGTACCTGATTTTGTTTTCTTGATTTATGTTTCAACATAAAAGTATACACCTCAAAGAAAGAAACCCACTTTGCATTCCTACTATTCAACTTCTTTTGTGTATTAACATACATCAAAGCCTCATGATATATACAGGATAAAATTTTAGGCACTATCTAATGCCATGAATGTCTTAATTCTTGTACAATTTCATAAAGTTCAATATCATAATTAAAATACTTTATTCTTACCTCATTCAATTTTTCATTGAAATATGTTATTGGCTTTCCTTCTTGACTTAACACAGCACCAATTCCAACAAATGAAGCATCACAATCAACCTCAAACACTTTGTTAAAATTTGGTAATGCTAAAATTATCCTTTCTATAATCTTCTTGGAAAAATCAAAGCTATCTATGGCTACTCTAGTCTATTCAAATTCCTTCCCTCTCATGCAATCTATTATTGGTGCCATAATACTACTAAATTTTTAATAAATTTTCTATAAAAAGTTGTGAAACCATGGAAAATTCTTACCTCTGTAATGATTTTTGGAATAGTCCACTCAAAATCACCTTTGTCTTTTCTTCATCTATTTTCACACCATCTGCTAAAACTAGAAATCCCAAAAATACAAAACTATTTTACATAAACTTGCACTTCTTCAAATTTGCATACAACTTCTCTTTTCTTAACAAATCCATTACCATTCTCAAATACTATAAGTTTTCTTATTTAGTCTTAATTAATATAACAATATCATCTAAGTAAATAACCAAAAACTTACCAATATATTCTTTTAGCACTGTATTCATCACACTCATAGATGTGCTAGGTGAATTAGATAAACTGAATGGCATCACCATCCACTCATATAAGCCATCCCTAGTCTTGAATGTAGTTATCCACTCATCTCTTTCATGAAGTTGAATCTAATAATAACGTCTCCTTAGATCAATCTTGGTAAAGTATTTTTCTCCTCCAAGTACATCCATCATATCATCTAAATGAGGTATAGGAAACCTATACTTTATTTTAATTTTATTAATTTTTATAGTATCCACACACATTCTCCATCTTCAATCTTTATTTAGAGTTAGCAAATATGGTGTTGCACAAGGACTCATACTCCGCCTTATCTCCTTCTTATTTAGCAATTAAGTAACCTATTTATTTAATTTTGCATGTTCTATTGCACTCATCCTTTCAGCTATTTGATTGGGTAGAGCTGATCCTAGAATAAAATCAATGTGATGATGTATATCTCTCTTCAGTGGTAAACCATCTAGAAACTAATTAGGTATAACATTTGTATATTATTTCAACACTCTTGTTTCTTCTATTGGTATTGGCACCATTTTTGTTTCATCATTATTTTCTACTAATGTATAAAAATAACCTACAACCTTCATATCTTGGATAAATTCTTTAGTAGAGAGCATGCTTTCTATCTTCTCTTCCTCTTTAAGAGGTAACAAAACTACCTTTGTACCACCTTTCAAAAATGGGTATGTGTTCTTTAATCCATCATGAATTACTCCAATTTCAAATTGCCACATTCTCCCTAATAACAAACGACATGCATCCATTAGAATAAAATCACACCAATGAAGGAAGTGGAGGATTGATGCATGTGGATAATATTTGAAACTAGTTTTTTCCCACCTAGTTGGGCCCCCTAAGTGCGACAAGTGGGACCATAGATCCAATGGATGTCACTATAGGTAGCAGTACCTCTGGGGATCTATCTAGGAATCTATTAGGGGATATTCCATCCAATGGATGGAAGAAGGAACTCATAGGTGAAAAGATGTGTCCATTGAAAGGCTTATCGAGCCTCCCTGTTCTCTCAGAGGCCAAGGTGTTGAGTATCCTAGATGATCTGGTGGAGGAAATAGTGGCGTCCATGGACCTTACACTAGTTGGTAAGTTTTTTTATTTCCATCCTAATATCGAAATTATTAGAAGATGGATTCTGTTTAGGTGGAAATTCAAAGGTAGTGTTTCAATCATAGCCATAGCTAGAGGTCTATTCCTTTTTAGATTTACAAATAGGGAGGACATGATTGCTACCCTTGTTGCAGGTCCCTAGCTATTTGGACCACATTCTCTAGCCTTATGCTCATGGAAACCAGGATTTGATCCTAACTCAGACCTCAATAAGACAACACCTGCTTGGGTAAGATTACTAGGATTCCCTTTGTAATTCTAGGATGAAAAAATCTTCACAACCATTAGCAATTCTATTGGTCAATATGTCACCTCAGATCATATAACCAGAACTAAGTCTAGATGTGTGTACGCTATACTTTGTGTTAATTTTAAAATAAATAAGACTCTCCCTATGTCCATTTAGGTAAACTATAAATATGGAACCTGGACTTAGCCAATCACTTCTAAGAATGCTACCACTTTCTGTCAAATATGTAAGAGGAAGGGACATCTAATGACACAATGCAATGTAAAGCAAAGGGGGATGAAAGAGGATTCCCAGAATGTAGAGGAGGAGCAAGCGAACAACAAGCAAGAAATAGAGAATAATGTGAAAATTCTTGACTATACAAGGAAAGGAGAGGAGGGGAAGGGAAAGGAGGCTACCCCTTGCAGTGAAGGTGAAGTTGTCCCAAATAAAAATATAGGATTAGATGATAGTCAAAAGGCTACATAAGAAGGAGAGGAGGAGAAGAGAAAGGAGGATATCATCAATAGTGAGGGAAAAGAGGTTCCAAATGAGAATATAGTATCTGATGATAGTCACAAGGCCACATTTAACACAGTCTACAATTTAGAAAAATAGACTAATATGTTTAGGGAAGGGGTAGGAGGGGACCTTTTGCTAAAGTAAGTCATTGAAGATGACACAATTTCAAGGATTGGATACGAAGAAGTAACACTTGAAAGTCATACTCAATGAGTACCAGATCCACAGTCAAATACAAACTTTTTCCATGATCTGGAAGATGGAGGCTAGGTAGGAAACTACTTGGCAACAGGGGTAGTAGGACAAGATGGTAGCAATGAACAGGAAGAATGGGTTACCCCAAAGAAAAATCTCCATAAAGGTTAAAAATATGCAGATGTTGGTACTGAGCCCAAACAAGAGAGGCCAACCCTAAGGGAAACAAGACAAAGATAGATTGCTAGGGAGATTTCCAGTGGAAAACAAAAAACACTAGATTCCCAACCCTCTAAAATCTTTAAATGACAATATTATAATGGAATTTGAGGTCCTTTAATAGTCACTCAAAGCATTTTGAGGTTAAAAATTGCATTTTAGATAATAAACTAGATATTCTATTACTCCAAGAAGTCAAGATGAAAGAGGCAAGTTTTTCCAAAATTGATGACTATATATGGCCTGAGGCAGCTTTTTGTATTAGTTCTATTGAAGGGGCTTTAGAAGGGATTGTCACTATGTGGAATAGTGCTAAAGTCCAAGGATCTCTTATGGCCCATAATAAGCACTTTTTGATTACCAATTTTTTTGTGAATTCCTTAAACTGGACATTGGTAAATGTTTATGCACCGAATAATAGAGCTTTGAGGTATAAATTATGGATAGATTTTAGTAGCTACAGGAATAATCCTTAGAATTATAAATGGATGTTAGCTAGAGATTTTAACACACCTTTATACCCTTCTAAAAAATAGGGTGGAATTATTGATTACTCGAACATCATGTTTGAATTTGTTGAATTCATCAATGATTGGGGATTATTGGACATATAGCTACAGAACCAAAATTTTACTTGGACCAATAGAAGAAGAGGAGATCAAATGATTCATGTTAAATTAGATATATTTTTGATATCAAGCAACTAGAATTATTATCAAAATATGCAGGCACAGGTTTTACCTAGAACCATGTCTGACCACTGCCCGATTATCCTCAATTGGAGAGATCCAGGATAGCATGGACCTCCTCCATTCCATTTTGAAGCTATGTGGATTAAACACAAAGGTTTTAGACAAATGGTGGCTCAATGGTGGAATATTCCCATTCAAGGTACTCCCATGTTTAGAATAGTCAAGAAACTCTAGCACATTAAACAAGAAGTTTATGGCTAGAATAGATATAGTTTTGGGTAGGTTTTTCAGTAGAAGAAAAATATAATGGGAAAACTCAAGGCTATTCACCAACTGACTAATCAAGGGGATGACTCTAAGGGCACCTTAGAAGAAGAGAACAATCTATCTTCAGAATGGAAGAATTTGATGGAAAGGGAAGAGGTTTTTTTGAAACAAAAATCCCATGTTCAATGGCTTAAAGAGGGTGATAGGAACACTAATTTTTTTCATCTCTCAGCTATGAAACATAGAAAAGCCAACTCAATAACTAAGCTTGTCCTAGATAATGGAGACATTATTACTAGGGATAACAAAATAGGGGAGCAAGCTAGGGTCTTCTTTCAGAATCTACTTATGGAAGAAAACAATAATGATAGAATTGATAGATCTATGAGTCAATTCATTGATAAAATCCCCTATTTGATAACAAAATAAGACAATCTAGAAATGTTAAAGCCTGTATCCGATGAAGAAGTACATGATGTTTTATTCTCCATGGGCACTTTTAAAGCCCCAAGTCCTAATGGCTTTCCTCCTATATTCTTTTAGGAATATTGGGAGATTGTTGGAGTGGACCTCACAGTTGTAGTTCATGATTTTTTTAGATCTAGAAACCTTTTGAAACAAGTCAACAATAACTTCATTGTACTTGTTCCTAAAATATCTCAACCTTTACACTTTGCTGATTTCAGACCCATTAGCTTGTGCAACACTGTGTATAAGATATGTACTAAACTGTTGGTTTTGAGATTCAACCCTTGCTTGACAAAATTATTTCTCTTGCTCAAAAAGCTTTCATCTTAGGCAGACAGATTCTTGATGTTGTGATCACCACACATGAGACTATCCACTCCATGGATAAGAGCAAAATCCCTAAGATGGCTCTCAAGCTTGATATATCCAAAGCTTATGATAGAATCTCATGGACTTTTCTATTCCAAGTGATTATAAAAATTGGGTTTAATGATAAATTATCTTGCTTATTATGGAATGCAGTCTCTTTTGCTAAATTATTAGTGCTGGTTAATGGAGTTCCTAGAGGGTTTTTCTCCTCCTTGAGAGGAATTTTTTAGGGAGACCATCTCTCCCCATACCTATTCATCATTATGGCTGAGGCACTAGGAAGATACATACAAGCTGATATAGTTTCAAAAAAGCTAGTAAGCATCCAACCTGCCTCTTCCCTCGATCCTATGGTTATACAATAGTTTGTGGATGATACCATCTTATTTGGCATCTCATTGGTGGTCGAAGCTAGAAGATGGAAGAATATACTTAATGATTATGCCAGAGACTCCAGGACAAAGAATAAATTTCCAAAAAAGTAATGTGTACTTCTTCAACACTCCTAATGAACATAGACATATAATCCCTGATATCTTAGATTATACTGAGGCTGGCCTACTAGCTACCTACCCAGGTCTCCCACTCTCAGTTAGAGTGGTATCTTCAGGTTTTTGGAATGGTATTGTGGAATGTACATAGAGGAAACTTCTTGGGTGGAAGGGGAAACTACTCAGTAGTGTGGGTAAGTCGCAACTTCTTCAGGCATCCTTGCAAGGTATTCCTACTTACTTCATGTCTCTTTTTAAAATTCCTACATATTTTGCTAAAAAGCTGGAACATATCCAAAGGAAATTTTTATGGATGTGAGTGGAAGACAAATAGAGAATGTCTTTAGTCAGATGGGAAAAAGTGTGTCTCCCAAAATCTCATGGTGGACTTAATATAAGATCCATTAGGAATATGAATAAAGCCCTCATCTCAAAAGTTAGTTGGAATTTGATTCACAACAACAATGAGTGAGGGGAAATAATGTATGCCAAATACATGCATAGCATTGATGATTACAACTTTCTTCAATAGGCGAGATTACCCCAGGGGTCTGTGAAATGGAATAAAATGCTAAAAAGTAGAATTCTTCTCAAACAGGGAATTAGGTGGAAGCTTGTCAATGGCTGATAGATTAAATTCTGGGAGGATAATTGGTTAAGGGACAAGCCTCTCATCTCCCAAGGAAACTATGGAGAAATTATAGACCTGACTACTCAATTCTTTGGTGATATGGTTAGTGATTATATGGAAAATAATAATGGGATAAGCAGCTGGAAAAACCTTTTGGATTGATGTGTGCACAGGCCTAAGCTTATCCCAAGAATTTAGGAGATCCAACAATGTGTTTAGGAGATCATAATCCCACTCTTCCCTCATGAGGATGAATAATACTAGTGGCCGGATAAGAATGGATCATCCTCTGTCAAATCTACCTATCATCTGCTTACACCTAAAGCTCAGAATAAGGAGGTATGGAAAAAGGTTTGGAATCATAAACTCATTCCAAAGATTAACTTGTTTTGGTGGGTTTTTACCCATAACCAAATCCTTACTCAAGACAACATTTAAAAGAGAGGGTTTACTTTGGTCAACAGATGTTTTCTATGTGGTTATAGAGAGGAATCAGTTTCACACCTATTCATACAGTGTGAGTTTACCCGGGATTTATGGGGCACAATACTTAACAACTTTGGCATTGAATGGGTTTGCAATTTTGACCTTAAAGAAGTAATTCTTAGTTGGAACTCAACCTTCACACATCCCTGGATTAAGGAATTATGGAAGCAAGCTCTGCCATGCTTGAGCTAGACTTTATGGAAAGAGGGAAACCACAAAATATTTAGGGACACTGCTAGAAATGTTGCTTAGGTGTTTAAGTCCTTTGCTAGGACCATCTTGAAAAGTGTTTCAATAGCTCATATTAGTGTTGTGGAGAAGCCCCTATCTAAATTTGAAAGTCAAATTGATGCTAAATGGAAGGTTTTAAACCTTATCCCTGGGCATGATAATTCCAAAATTCTTCAGAGACTTCATACTAAATGGATACCACCTAAACCCAATTGGATGAAACTCAATTTTGATGTGGCATCCAAGTTGAGTGATAAAGCAAGTGGAGGAGGAATAATAAGAAATGAAAAAGGAGGGATGTATGCTATCTATGCTGGTGGCATGGGTTGCCAAAGCAATAACTATGCTAAAGCTATGGCCTTACTTTGGTGATTAAAGTTAGCTATATCCCTAGGAATTAGAAATTTGAATATTCAAGGAGATTCTAAGTTGGTCATAGATGCCATTAATAAATCATCTAACATTGGTATCCATCTAAAGGACATCATTACGGACATCTAATTTCTTTTACAAAAGTTTTTTGAAGTTGAGATTACCCACACCTACAGAGAAGGTAACAGGGTCGTTGATGCTTGTGCCAACCTTGGCCAACAATTCTCAAGATGGAGGGTATGGTGACAAGGGGCTCATGTACCACCAAAAATTAGAGAGATCATTCACAAGGAGATGATAAAGCATGAATGATGCACATTAATGATGAAGATAGCTTTCGAAGGTAGTCAACATGGAGAAGGCCATTGCGGATCATGGAAAATGATAACCTTAGTACTTCCTTGATTGTCATGATTAATTCCTTGTATCATGATTTGGAGGTGTGAGATTCGTATCATGAAAGCCAAGGGGGAATTATTTTTAATCATGAAAGTAGACGTCACTATGGCAGTCCATTTTGTAAAATGAGGAGAATGAGAATGATTGGGAAACAGATATTGGGGCCTTGAAGGTCCACATTAAAAAGTTGGAAAAGGTCTTCACTAAAGGCCTTCAAAATAACATTCTATTGAATATTACTATGTTGGAAGTGGTGGGTAATCCAGGGAATGTTGACAATGCAGACAATGAGTATCTTAAGGATCTTGTTAATTCTATAGTTATGTAGTTTCATCCTTTCTGACTCTGGGCTTTCTAGTGTTTTGTTTTGCTTTTGACTTTGTTTCTCAGCTATTTTGTTGGTTCAGTGCTAGCATCTTTTATTTGCCAGCCTTCCTATCTTTTTTGATTATATAGGTTTGGCCCCTGGTTTTCTGCCATAATTAATCAAAAAACATCACACCATATCACATCATTAAAATTTTTTCCTATATAAAACTTAATAGAGTACCTTTTCTCTACTATGACTTCATTCCCTTTCTTAAACCATGAAATCTAAAAGGATTAGGATGTTTTTCAAATTTTAAATTTAGTTTCTCTACCATTTCTTTATAAACCATATTTTCATAACTATGACCATCTATAATTACTTTGAATACCTTTCCACCCAAAGAAAATCTTGTTCAAAAAATATTTGATTGCAGCCATGCATCACCACATTCTCTATTCTACACTTGATCTTTCCTTAGAGTAATCATGGTTCTTATCATCATGATATTCTCTCCAACATCTACTGGTGCAACTTCAATATTTTGTTCTTTTATCTCAGCCTTAACTAGATTCACTCTTAGAGGATCTTCTTGCCTCTTTTCTTGATCCTCATAGTGTGGACACTCAAATGATTTGTGCCCTTTTTCTCCACATCTACAATAGACATAAGATATACATTGATTCAAAAACCATCCTCTAACACCACTATAACCTTGTCCTCTCTAAAATTCTCTTCCTCTTTGTTGGTATTGAAACCCTTTTCTATTGTCATCTTTCCTTTTTGCACCATGTGTTGATTCACCTCTATTGGTATTATACCCACCTCATCCCCTATTTGTATGGGATCTACCTCTTCTTGGAAAAAGAGATGTTCTTTTAAATTATATCTATTTTATTTTTCTTCTACCTTTAGAGCTAATTGATAAGCCTCCTCCATGCTTAGTATTATATGAATGCTGAATTCATCTCAAATAGAAAATTTTGAACCATTTACATACCTTGAAATCATTTTCTCTTCTATTTCTTCATGATCCACTCATATGGAATTATTATAAAATTCATCTGCATAATTTTTTATATTGTTATCTTTTTACCTCATATTCTAAAATCTTTTATATATGGTTTGTCTATAATCTACAAGTAGAAATTTCTCCCTCAACTTCTCCATATTTTTCCTTGAATTAATCTTGTCTTTGTATTTTATCTGTCTATATTTTTGTATGTGATCCCACAAAATAATTACATGAACTTTCAATTTCATGCATGCAAACTTTACCTTCTCATCTTCTCTCATAGTCTTCCACATGAAGAACTTATCCTTGCTATTCATCCAATCTATCAACTCCTCTAATTTTAAACTACCTCCATAATCTAGAACATCAACCTTGATTACTTCATTTCTTCCTTATAAAACCTGAACCATCCTCTCTTACATTGATGGTGGTTGCTTTTGTTGTTCTTCTTCTTACTGAACTTCTTCATCATGATCTTTGTTTTTTTCATCACCACCTTGTCTTCTGTACTGATTGGTGATAACCTCTATTAATTTTTTTAACTTTCCTATATATATATATATATATATATATATATATATATATATATATATATATATATATATATATATATATTGTATAGTTTGGTTCATCAACACAACACCTCCTCATCCTCTCACCATTATTTACTCCTCCAAGATTCAATCTTGCTCTGATACTAATAATGAACATGAAAAACTAACAAGGAAAATAAAATTACCAATAGGATAATATTTTGACTAATATATTGTATTGATTCATATTGAATGACTTGAAATAATCACAAACCCAAACCATTATTAAATAATCCTAATCTCAAAAATTAGATTTTACAATCAAAATTTAAAAAAAAAACTAAAATCTAATAAAAACATCTAATTTTAGTAGTCAGTATTTGTAGTAAGTTTCACATGTAAGCATTCATGGCTCTAAAAATTTCCCTAAATCTCCTAAATTCTAAAATTAGTCTATGTGACTAAATTCAATTGAATTTGATGTATGGTTCTAAAAATATGCAAATTTCTAAAATATAAAATTATTGAAAGATCATTAAATGTTAATTTTGAACCCTCAGATTATCATGTTTGGCCTCTAAAAAATATTGAAATTAAATCTAAGGGGATAGAATGCCTTAAGGTAGAATCAAACTTTTTGATACAATTATTTTGTTGTGTGAAAGAGCTCAAATGGATTTATGGGTTAAAATTTATGGCCTCTAGAAGGTTGCATTATTTTTTTTCATCACTAAGAGATGGACTCAGTGTTGTAAAAAGAATCATGATTCTCTGTTGGAGACCTAATCTACATATTCATCAACTTTCGACTCAAACTCCTTGCTCTTCATGCCTAGATCTTGGAGAACTAGAAAACACTAATGCAATAAGGTTTTAAGGTTACCCTTTTGCAAAAAAAATCTTCATAGTTTAATTTCGCTGTAACAAGAGAAGGTTTTGATTCAAAGCTAGTAGTGGGATTTGGATCAATACTCTCTATTATTGAAACTTTGGTCTCCACACTTCAATCCCCTTATTGATCCATTTAATTTCACACCCATTTGGGTTCACCTTCCCCACCTCCCTCTCTTGTTTTGGTCTTACAATTTTTTTAATCCCATAGGTAACACCCTAGAGTAGTATGTACTAGCTGACCTAGACACTTCTTCACTTTCCCACACCACCCTTGACAAAATACTAGTTAATGCGGACATCTCAAAGAGTCTCCCTATAAAAACACACCTAAATATCATAGATTAGTTTTGGACCCAAAACAATGACAATGAAGGGTTTCATTTTCATTGCCACTTTTTTTGAGATAGGACATTTATCCTTCCAATACAAAAATGTAGCGATAAAAAATATCTTGTTGGAAGGACTTCTATTCTAGGAACTTCATTGTGAAAGGGGGTGATTTAGATAGCTTTATATCAAAATATATTTTATAATATCTCAAAATCCTTGATCCAAATGAAACACTCCTAGATTAAAATACCCCCTTATAGAGGTAAGCTCCCTACCCAAAAAATATTTATGGGATGGAGTTTAAATTCAGGCCAAATTGGAATAGTAATTCCCCTTTCCCCTAATTCAAATCGATAAGAAAAGGTAGGATAGACTTTAGTTACAATAAAAAATAAAGGAAGTAACAACAAAGGCTCTACCCCTCACAATGGTCAAGCATTTAAATATTTTAATGTTAAAGACTTGCAGAAGCTGGATGATAAGTTAACAAAAAATTAGAGGTTTTTTCACTGATTCCTAGTTTTATGCTGAAGATTGTTGATTGTTTTTTAGAATTTCACTATCTTTCAAGTTTCTTGGTTGTTTTTTGGTAGAATATTTTGGTATTTTTATCTTCTTGCCCACTTTAATATCCACTGGTAGAGGGATTTATTGTGAGATTTATTCTTCTATCTTTTCTACCATGAACAAGGAACAAGGACCTTTCAAAATCCACCTTAACCCTATCTAATAAAAAATCCTTGTGAAATTGTATTGCTAACAATAGTGATTTTGAGAAGCAAAAAAGTAAAAATGCTTAGCCATATTAATTTATGTTTTATTTAAAAATGAGTTAATGAGCTTGAAGATAGATAGCATTATACAGGGTGTTAAAATCATGTGGATTTCATAATTTATTTCATTGATATTTATTCCCTATTATTAAATAAAATTTTATAGTTTGGACAACATAAATGTTGGTGTAATTTTTTTTTGACAAGTATCTCATTTTAATTTTACATGAGTTTATCCTATAAAATAATTTTCACACAACATCCTTTCCCTCCACTTTGTATGTAACTTCATTTTTAATAGACTTTCATTATATTTTTATTATAACTTATCAAATAGAAAGTCAATATAAATAAGATTAAAAAATGTATCAAGTGGCATACCATATAAGTGTTTAAAACTTGTAGGATAATTTTTATTGTAGATTAGTGAAAGTCATTAAATATTTTGATGTGTATATCGAATTCAGTAAAACCATAAATAAATTGATATTCAAGAGAAGAATTGTACTTAAAAAATTAATGTATTTATGTTAAATTTTTATCATAACTATTTACATAAAAAATTTAATATGAATTTATAAATTTTAATTTCCACCTAAATCTTTTAATGTGTATTTTGACATTTTAAACTGAGAACCCCCTTTATTTCAATGCTAACATTTAGGTAAAATGTTGTAAGGCTTATATTATATATGAAATATAAATTATATTTCTATATTATTGAATCAATCACTCTACCTATAAAATATTGAACAAGATTTCTAAGAGGTTAAACCAAAAAATTATTAGATATACAAATAATACACCTCAACATAATTTTCCAATTTATAATCCAAAAATATGACACAGTTTTTTAAAATTCTATATATAATTAGAGATTAAATTAAAAGGTTCATTTTTCTTACACTAGAACTAAAAATAAGTTATTTTCTCTTAGATTTAAATATCTCTCTCAATCATAATTTTTGTAATATTCATATATGTACCATAATATAATAACTTTAAACCGTAAAATTAAATATAATCATAATTTACTCATTGAAAACTTGACTCCAAAATTTAAAACATCTAGATTGTTATCAACAATTCCTCCATATACAAATTGGTTTTAAAGGAATAAATCCAAATGGTTAAAAACATATTTTATAGTTTTGTTATCGATATAATGCACTGGAATGAGGGTTTTTAGATGGAATAGGACACCAAATCATCTCTTCATCTAGTATTTATGTATTGTGTCCAAGAAATATAACTAATGAATATGTAAATTTAATAATATGTCTTGTGAATTATTACTTTTAATACACAAACATATAACCTATCCTAGGTGTTTAATTCCTCAGTCCACAAACATATACAACTATATTATGAATACTTGCTCCAACTATCTATGATGCACCACAAAAGATTACTGAGTTTATTTCTTTGATTTATAAATGTGTATTATTTATTTCATATAGTTGACATTTGGATGTAACATATTGTATATGGAATTTGAATAATGTATAGATATCAAAGTTGAAATCTATTAATTATTCATAGGGCACAAGGCTCAAGTTTCATGATTCAATTGTTTGGTAGGACTACATTGATATTTTAATATGAATTCCATTAATATGAGGGATTTCATCTCTCATTATTTAAAATAAAAATGATGAAAATTATGAAATGTAGTTTGTTTATAAATACAAAATGTGGTTAACAATTACTAAATTAATCTAGAATATATATGCAATAAAGTTCATGTTTATCTCTCTATCTCAAACATTGATATTTTAGTAATTAATGAATAAGTATGTGTTTTTAATTATTATTATTATTATTATTATTATTATTATTATTATTATTATTATTATTATTATTACTGCTTCTGCTACTGCTAATCCTACTCCTATTACTACTACTACTGCTGCTACTGCTACTACTGCTGCTGCTGCTGCTACTACTACTACTACTACTACTACTACTACTACTACTAATACTATTACTACTACTACTACTACTATTGCTGCTGCTACTACTACTGCTACTGCTACTGCGACTACTACTACTACTACTACTACTACTACTACTACTACTACTACTACTACTACTACTACTACTACTACTACTACTACTACTACTACTACGACCACCTTAAATTTATGCCTATTTATAAGTTAATAGATTAAAAAAATATTTAAAATATAAATGCAATGATTTTTTCTCTAAATGTTTTTGATGCCAGTTGTCTTATTTATGTATATAAAGGAAAAAGGAGTTGTAAAGTAATCCAAAAATGATTGAAAGTTAAATAAACCAACCAAGATGATTAGAACACTAATTAAAAATAATTACATCATACTAAAATCTCAATTTTACATAAGTGATATGCAATAAACTACATGAATATCTATGAAGATATAGATTATAAATGATATCATGAAGACCCATGCTTCTAAATTGAATTCCATGTACTAGATAATTTTTATTAATAAAAAAAATGGAAAAAAATGAATCCCTATCTTATAAATGTCCCTTGATAAATCTGATAAACTAATAACAAAGGATAAATTGAGTCCAACTCACATTGTAACTTTGATACATAAAATCAACACATAAGAAACTTAAGCATGTTCTAGATTATGACACCACATAAGGAGCATGATGTTGGGCCATTAAATACCATATGTTCTTCTTCAAGAAATAAATAATAAAATGACCCATAACATTGAGACTACCTTGATTGAATTGAATAACATAAGATTATTCCCCATTAGCATCGATACCAAAACGATCATCAAACTTAGTGAAATATTATATAAGCCCAATGCGTAGACACATATAAATGGTCATTGGGTATTTATTAAATTTAAAAATTCCATTTTATAAATTACCATTTTTTCTACTACTCTAATTTATGTTGCATTGTCATTTTTCATTTTCTTATATTTATAGGTGTTTCCCATCATGTTCTCCCTCTTTTTATCTCATATCTTCTATTCTTATTCTATGTTTCCCTATATTTTTATATTTACATAAATGTATATTTAATAGTTTATGGTTTGGCCCTTATTACCCAAAATTCCATCCCTTAGGGGTTATGGGTATTTTCTTGATGGGTTTGATTCCTATTGTGTACTAGTTTGTTTGCTAACAACATCCTAATTTGATTTAAGATATCGATAACTACTTATGCACATTAGTGTATTTAATATATCATTAAATTATGAAATCAATGCAAACATTTTCATAATTCATTGAATAATCTAAGTAAATATGAAGAGTATATACTACTACATTAGAGAGGAAATCAAGAATTTGTTATATCACTTAAATTCATAGTATATATACACAACATTACATTAGAATAACTAACTAAATTTCATTTTACATGGTATATTTTAGTTGATTTTATATATTATTGAGGGTTTGGATAATTATCTAGTGCTTAAAATCCATGTTAATCCTAATGTGCCTTACTAGGGTTTAGATAAGAAGTCCAATTTCAAAGCGAACAATGAAAAAATTCAAAAAATAAAGTGAAGTTTTCAAATCACTTAGTATAATGAATGCATTTATAAGAATATATTATTCATGTCTACTATCTTCAAAAAAGGTGTTATGTTTGGTTATAGTTAAATGGAATGGTATGGAACGAGAAGGCGAAAATGGAGGGCCAAAATGGGAGATTAACCAAAAGACATGAAACTAGCCAAAAATAATACAACACCAATTATAAAATAACCTATCACAATAAGAACCCAATAATTAATTTAAGTAGTATTAATTAAAATACATGAACATCTATGAATACAATGGCTAAGTCAATCAAAAGTACAACTATGAATCCCGTAACTTCCTAATACCATATACATGTACTCAATACTACATAAATTATATTAAGCAAAATCAAAGGAAAGATATGAATCCCCTAACTCCTTAATACCCCTTGAGAAACATGATAACCCATTAATGAGGGATAAATAAATTACAAATTTCATTTTAATTTTGATCACTAAATTAGAGACACTAGATATAGGTAAAAGTTCTCTAGAGAGGGATTATTTTATCATATTTTAAAAATTAATGGAGTTTTTACTTTTAATATGACAAATAATTGAGTAAAATAAATGGGTAATCAAATGGACATTCATGATTCTTGTAGGAACATAAGGAGTTTTATAGGAATGTGTAGATATATTAATAGAAATTCCATTAAAATGAGGAACTTCATTGCTTAATTTAAAGAAAAAATAGGAATTTTGAAAAAGTTAAAACATGGGTTATTTACACATACAAATACAATAATGTTGTTTAAAATTACTAAATTAACTTGGATTTGAATGTAATATACATAAAATCAAGTTCAAATTTATCTCTCTATGTCCAATGTTGGTGATTTACTAATTAAGGAATAAGTATGTGTTTTTTATTTTATTTTTGAAATTATGTATGTTTTTTAAATTAATAGATTGAAGAGTTATTGATCAAATTAGATGTAATGATTTTTTTAATGTTTATGATACCAATTGTCATATTTAAGTCTATAAAGCAAAAGAGAATTACAAATAAATTTAGAGATCAATAAAAGAAAAAGAAAACAGCTAATATGAGTAAAACACTACTTACAAATAAATCCTTCAGACTAAAATACATATTTTACATAAGCGGTATTAATTAAATTACAAGAAAAATTATGAATATCATAGCTTTCAAATACTACCATGAAGAACATTTCTACTAAATTAAATTCCCTATACATGCACAAAATACTATACAAGTTCTAATAATTAAAAATAAACAAAAACATGAACCTCTAGCTTAAAAATGTGCCTCAAACAATGTGATAAAACATCAATGATTGATAAGGGGAGTCTAAGTCCCATTGTAATTTTGATCACTAAAATCAACACATAATAAAACTAAGTATGCTTTATATTACGACATAACATAATGAGCATGAGCACAACACTTTATATCCCATATTTTCATCTTCATCAAATAAATAATAATATGAACCATAACATTAAGGCTACATCATTTGAATTAAAATCATAAGATTGATACTCATGAGCATTGATACCTAAATGATCATTAAACATGTTGAAATATTCTATAATTATAATGTGTATACACCTGAGAATGTCATTAGGTATTTTTTAAATTAAAAAATTCCATTTTATCAATTACCATTTTGATTACTACTCTATTTTACACTCTATTTTCATCTTCATTTTTCTAGTTTTGAAAGTTTCACATAGGTGTAGAGTTTGATTCAGAGTGGTGTAGGGGTAGATACAAAAATAGATAGCCATATTTAATACATTGAGATACTCAACACATTAATCTCCTTATAAATTGGTGAATTTTGCTTAGATACAAGTCGATATCTTGTGTGTTAATGTCGATTAGTTATATGAGAACATTCTGATTAATAATGAAGAATAAAATTAAAAAATAATAGTTTCATATTCACCAATGGATTAGTGTGGTAAAAAAATGGAAACACATTAAATGAAAAAATTAAAATGGAAGAGTCCTCGATCCCAATGTAAAATATAATTTATCTTTGAGTAAGCAAAAGGACATGACTAATGGTCAGAAGAACTAATTGAAGGGTTGAATTCAAAAAATTAATAGCTACAATCCAAAAGTGGGTAAAAAAGTAAATAATTTCCATCAAAATTATTGTCCTTAGACCAACAAAAATTGTGCTTAAATATTTTACATAAGCAACAAAAGTAAAAATAGAAGGAAAACTATGCACACATTATTGAATTTAGGTAGATCTTTGTTTATAAAAGAGGGCGTAAATTAATCAAACTTTTGAGAAATTATAGTAAGAGAACATACTTATTTTTTGTATGAACCTTATGAATGTGTTCTAATTTATTTCCTTGTGGAAGGGTGAAATTTAGTATCTGATATTTCAATCTAATTTTCATTATTGGCAATACCCTTTTTGGTTTTGTGCATTTTCTAAAATAGTGGTGGGACTAGTTTTAATTTATGTAAGTATTAGTATTATTAATTTTTTTATTCTCCATCCCTTTTTTTTTCTCTTAGTGGGTTGAATAAGAAGAATAATTGATATCTACACTTGGTAGTTTCGTTGCGTTCACTAGGATTATTAATGATGTAGGGACATGAAACATATTGTACAAAGATGATCATGTATAATTTTTTTGCTGTCTTGGTATGCATTAGAAATAATTGGAGTCATTAACTTAGTCTTTGGTGATTATTTATATCCCTTTGGCATTTTCTCGCCAAAATGGGCATTTGAAAATTTAAATTATGTAAGTGTGTTTTGAAACACTTTTGGTTTATGTAAAGTTGTCAAATGTGGTTGTAGGGTCCTATGATGAGTATAGGTTTGTTTATTAAGGTGTGTTACATATATATTAGGAGGACAATATCCAAAAACCAAAATATTTAATGCCACACTTATGTGTAAATGTAGTTACTATAAATAGTCAGTTGCAAGGAAGTAGTTTTCTTTTGTTAACAAATTTTGAATAAGAAAAGAGGATAGTCTCATAGGAGAAGAAGGTAATTATTTGGTTATGAATATTGAAAAAGATAGGGTACATAGGAGTTTGATCATGGAGTGTAAACCTTCACAAAATCTGTATCATGTACAATGACTCATGTAAAAAGAATGATCAATAAAATAGTATGTTTGGAGTAAACATATACTTTTCTATTTTGTATTGAATCTCATTATATGAATGAAATTAATGTATGTAATTCATTAAGACCTATGTGGAACAAGTTATATAGTTTAGTTTGTCAATATTATGACTGTATTCAACAATTTTGTGTTTCTTTAGTGAAACCAAGATGTTAAATCAATTTAAAATTGTATAAGAGGAGTATAGTGTGAATTAAGGTGATTACAAAGGTATGAGTACACTTTTGGAGTGTAAGAAGGTATATATATTTTTAATTTGTTTTAAAAAACTTAGGGTTTAAAACTATTATGTGAGTATAATCTATTCACAAAACTCAATCAAGTAACCTAGATTGTGTGATCTAGGAATTTGAATCAAGAGAGGATGGTTAGTATTGTGTTAGTTCCAAAATGAAAAAAAAAATGAAATAAAAACACTAATAGCATAACATATCTAGGCCTAAACACTAGGGAGATGTTATTTAACAAAATCAAATGATAAGCACATCTAAAAATCAAGGAATGAAAACACAAGAATTCCTTTCACCTTCCTTGGATGGTCCAAATGCCTTTGTAATAGTGGCTTGCTCGGTTTGTGCTTAAAGAGATATTATTCAATGGAGTGTGGCTACCTTCATCTCCTATTCAAACCTTTCACTTATGGCTTGGCTTGGCTTCGAATTAATTTTTCATGATAACACTATTTGCATGAAGCTTTTGAAACCAATCCTACATTATAACTTTTCACAAATTAAGCATAGAAATGATGTTGTGAGGCCTCCTATTTATATATTTTTGGATTTGATCATAATCAATCTCAATCATCCATCTCAATATTAATATGTGTGGTTGAGGATTAATTAAATTTTTGGAATTGAGTTTTTAATTATCATCATCATGGCATTGGAAAAAAGGTAAATTAAGACACATAGAGGACATCATGCAAGGCATTGATGAGGCATGGAGGGCATAAATCTTGATATTTGTGGCATTTATGGCCTAGGGATGTCTTCCCAAGAAATGAGGTCACTTGATGATGTAGATATTTAATATTTATTTCTAAAAACAAATATTCAACAATTTTCCATGGAATTTTTAATTAGGCCTTTATTTGGGTTAATTAGCTCTTAAGCATGAGTAAGTACTTTGTGCACAAATTACTCAAATTAATCAGAATGCCTTGTTATTGGTCATAAATTTCACTCGATTAGAATAGGAAGTCACTATTAGATGTGTCAGATGTGTATTACCATTTACGATGTTGCCAATTAAAAATAACAAAGGCACAAGTCTTGTGCAGAAGATTTGATAGGAAAGAGTAGTCCAGACCACGTAGGAACAAAATTAACATTTTTGACTCAAAATGAACTGATCAAAGCTAGCTGAAACATAAATTACACTACCCCATTTAGGGATACCCTTACTTAAATCATCATTTTAATATGTTAATTTCACATAATTTAGCATGTTTTAGTGTTTTTAAGACAAGTTATGTATTTTGGGTAGAAATTACTCAAAATCCTAGTTAGATGTTATTGAAAACTAGTTTTAGGTGTCTACAATTTGTCCCTATTTGGGAAGGCATTGCAATCTATAATAATAGTAACATCTTCTCAAAGAATGAAAATGTCCTGCATGCCTACAACTACAAATATGATAAGGTAATTCTATGACACCCTTTGGAGGGAACGGTTGTCACAAGGAGGTTGGAAAATGGTCCCTTGAAAAGAAAGAAAAAAAATTAGGGGAAAGAAGAAAGGAAAGATGATGGGGTGAAAACACAATGATGGTGAAAAAGTATTCAAAATCATTGAAAATACAATTGGGATAGTGCACAATGGTTTGCCCAAAGGTGGTTATAATAATTATACCATGCTAGTGGTAATGTGGTATGATAACACAATGATTTTTCCAAAGGTGGTTATAATCATTGAGAAGATGGAGCTTCCCCAGTTGGGATAGACAAAAAATATAATAGCATACCCATGTATAGGTGAAAAAATTAAAGTGATGATAACAAAATGATTTTCCCAAGGTGGTTATAATCATTGAGAAATGTAGGTGGGATTATGTGCAATGATTTGCCCATAGGTGGTTATAATCATTGTACCCTGATTATGGAGAACATGATAAAATTAGTTGAGGATGATGATAAATTGACATAGAGTGTAATGATGAATTGAAATAACCTACTAGGAGGGATATTCTCATTTAAACTAAAAAAGATTGAAATTTGTTTGTGGTCAATTACTTTATTTAGGTTATGATTGGGAGTGGAATCAGGTTGTCAGTGTCAAAGAGATGCTGCCATTTTTTAATATACTTTTTCAAGTTGAGGTTTTTTATAGCATGTTATGGTAGGATTTATGATAGAACACCATAAAGAATTGGTTAAAATATGCATAAGGACTGACTCCCGTAATCCAATACTCAATAGAAAATAATGCACCAATGATAAAAACCATGATGACAATGTAAACATATGAATAGGGATGGATTCAAGTGTAAGTGTGGATAATGAATCACCCAATGACCACACATAAACTAAATCAAGGAAATAGTACTAAAAGTAAACAAATAGGCAAACAAAAAAATAATGCAATAGAAAAATCCTATGAACATTGCCCCTAAAAAATAAGTGACAACTTAACAAATGAACTAAATGGGGGAATAGAAGAAAAAGAAGGGGGTGGCCGAGTTATCTCCATGTGCACAAGGAAATTGGATGATACCTACATAGTTCTATGGATGTAATATCCAATAAAAAACTTCAAGCTAAATGTAGTTATCCCAAGGAATGGGAAGAATGTGATAATTGATGCAAACAAACATAATGGATGTTACAGAAGAATGGGAATGATATTGAAAAATGAAAAGTGTGTGAGAAAGAAAGTCCAAAAATTATGGGGAAACTAAATGATAAGTGATTTTCTTGTAACCTAGTAAGGGTTCCTAGAATCCTTAAGGCAGAGAAGTGGTTAATGTTTTTGTTCTTTTCTAACAATTTTTTGAAAAGTTTTTGGAAGTGTTTTGGAGTGTCACAAATCAATAAAAAATGATGAGATAATAAATGGTTCAAGATAAAAAAATGGTAAGAGCATTCAAACTTAGGTTTATCAAAAAATGGCGAGAATGTGGCTTTGATATATCATAAAATGGTGAGAGCGTGGGTTAGGTTGCTAACAAAATGGAAAGAGTGTGTCTTAGGTTGCTCACAAAATGGTGAAATCATGGCTTAGGTTGATCATAAAATGGAAAGATCATAGGTAAAATGGGTGATTGAGATGACCTCAAAAATTATGGAACACTTCCTACATAGTCCCAGAGTAGGACCTCAAGTCACTGTAGTTTTATCCTTACAGTGGAAGAATTTGACTTGTGTAGTAGATAATTCAAACAAAATAGGCATAGTTGGTAAAAACACATAGTATGGAATAAGAAGTGGAAAATTGGTAGGTCAAATCTTAGTATTACCCCCATATTTCCCTTAGGTGGTTATAACTAGAATATAATGGCATAGGTCAAAGATACTAATTTTCCCAAAGGTAGTTATAATTAGTAGAAATATTGGTGGTAAGAAAGGACTAAAAAATGAAGGATGCAACTATCAAAACTTATATCACACTATCCAAAAATATCATCTCTATCTAAAGTATGTGAACCAACTGATGAACTGATCAAATACCTTGATGTTGAAAATGTGTAATGAATGACAAAAACCAAGTTCAAATGAGCTAGGGTTTAAAACACACTAGGTTGATAGGTTAGAAAAAGAAAGCGGATAGGGCAAAGAGGATGAGTAAGGGTGGTATGTGTACCAAAAAAATAGTGACAAAAAAGCATAACTAAAATGGTTTTTATAGATAATACACCTTAGCATTCAAGCATAGTACTGCTTGAGATGAATAATATTCATGGGATCTGGAAGTTTGTCACCATCTGGTGTTACAAGCCTATATACTCCTAATCCATAATCTAAAATGATGATGAAAGGCCCTATCCATTTTGGTTTGAATTTCCCTTAATGTTTCTTCCTGGTCATGCTATTCTTTTGGTTTTCTTTAAGAGCAAGATCCCCTAGTTCAAATGTTTGATACTTCACACACTGATTATAGTGGCCTTTGAGTCAATTCTGATATGCTTGAAGATTATTGAGTGTGGCTATGCACTTTTCATCAATTAGATCTATCTCTTGTAAGTGAACTACTCTATAGTCATGATCACCTAAGACATGATTGAAAGAGATGCATAATGAAGGAAACTCAGCCTCATTAGGAAGGATGGCCTTAGTACCATAAAAAGTGAGTATGGAGTGGCTCCTATGGGGTTATAATGATTGGTATGGTATGCCAAAATAGTAGGGAATATATGGAGGATCTAGTCATGATCGACATCATTGACAATCTTTTTGAGAATATTTACAATGGTTTTGTTACATGCCTCAGCTTGGCCATTACCTTGAGGGTAATATGTTGTATAAAAGTGTTGTGTGATGTTGTATTTGATACATAGTTAGTCTACATCTTTGTTCTTGAATGATCCACCATTATAAAATATAATGATAGAGGGAATACTATAGTGGTAGATAAGGTGGTTGAAGATGAATTTGGAAATTTGCTTTCCAGTCACATAAGTTAGGGGTATAGCTTCAACCCACTTAGTGAAATATTTAGTGGTGGTAAGGATATGCTTATTTCCATCAAATGCAGTGGGTTTAATCTTCCAAATGAGGTCAAGTCCCCATGTAGAAAATGGCCATGGTGTCAACATTAGTTTTAGAGTTTTTGATGGGGCATGAATCAGATTAGCATGCCATTGACATTTGTCACATTTATTTACATATGCAATGGCATCTACATCTATTATGGGCCAATAATAACCATTACATGAGATATTTTAAGATATCACTAACCCACTATAATGGGATCCATAGACTCCATGAACTTCTCTTAACACTAATGTAGACTCTACCAAAGCTAAAAAATGAAGTAGAGTTCTATCAAAACTACAATGGTAAAGAGTGGATCTAAGTAAAGTATAATGAGTGGAATGATGAATGAAGGTTTTGGTTTATTTTCAAGCTAGGTTAGGTGATAAAACTTGCTCATGAAGGTAGTTTTAAGGGTCTGAGTACTAGATAGAATTAGGGCCAACAATATCATAAATCTTAGTAATGATTAAAGGTTCATGAGCTAATACAAACAAATTCTCCACAAGGAACTGATACTCTTTAGCTTTATCTATTTGTCATATCAAAGAACCAACAATATCCATGGCATCTAAATTTCTATTACTAGCCCTTGGTATATGCTCAAACTAAATGTTGGCAATTTGCTTTTTAAGAGTGTCAACCATGGCTTTATATGGAACCAACTTTTCATCTTTGGTCTAAAATTGATTTGTGACCTAATTTATGATTAACTAATAATCACCATAAACTTGAATTTGAGATATATTATAATGCACTACTTGTCAATGTTTTGTAATAAGTTCTTCATACTTGACCATGTTGTTTGTACAAGGAAAGTTGATTCTAAATGATTTAGGGATTAGATCCCCCTATGGTGTAATAAATAATAGGTATACCCCCGATCCATGTCCATTGAATGAACCATTAAATTATAACTTCTAGGGCTGGTCCTCAAGGAGTGTATCAATAAAGGTCATGATGGATTCGTCAGGAAATGGAAACTTGAGTGGATGTGTGTCCATGAGGGGTTCTTTAGCAAGTTAATCTAAAAAAACTTGTCCTTTGATTGATTTTTGATTGACATACTCTATGTCAAAAACACTAAGAATCATGATCCATTTATCCATTCTACATTTCAAATATATTTTATATATTCAATACTTAAGCAGATCTACTTTTTAAATGACCATGGTTTTATTATTCAACATGTAATGATGCATTTTATGTGCTATGAAAACCATGGCTAGACAAGCTTTTTTTAAAAGTGTATAGTTATGTTTATATGTACCCAAGGTATAATAAGGTATTAAAAAAAATATCCTTTCCATTTCCATAATGTTGAGCCAAGAGTGCCCCTAGAGCATAATCAGTAGCTAATAGGTATAATAAGAATGGATTTCCTAGCATAGAAGGTAATAAAATAGGTGGATTGACAAGATAATATTTGAGTTGTTGAAAAGTTGTTTGGAAGTGATTATCCATATTAAATTCAAATCCTTTCCTCAAATGGTGTGTAAATATATGGCACTTGTCTACTAATTGAGAGATGAAGTGTCAGATGGACTGGATCTTACCCTGCAAACTATGGAGTTGCTTCAAATTGGTCAATGGTCGTATCTCAGCTATAACATGTACTTTAGCTAGATCAAATTCAATACCTATATGAGACATGATGACGCCAAGTAATTTTATTGAATTTAGAACAAACACATATCTATTTAGATTTAGTTTGACTTTGTATTCTTGTAGTCTTTCAAATATCCTATGCAACATTATTGGATGCTTAGCCCTAGTCTTGGATTTTCATAATATGTCATTGACATAGTCTTCAACAATATCATGCGTCATATCATGGAATATGATAATCATGGATCTTTTATCTATATCTCCCACATTATTAAGGCCAAATAACGTCACTTGATATAAAAATTTTCCCCATGAAATGGTGAACATTGTTTTATGTTGATCTTCTGACACTATTTTGATCTGATTGTATCCTAAAAAGACATCCATGAGTGAAAGAATTTCATAACCTACCATGGATTTGATGATCATTTTGATATTAGGTAATTAAAAATAATCTTTAGGACAATATTTGTTGATGTCTCAAAATTTAGTACAATTTTTGATTCCTTCTAGGTTTTTGCTAATAGGGATTACATTACAGATCCAATCTGAGAAGTCAATGGATCAGATACATCCTGATTCTAAGAATTTTTCCAACTCTTTCTTTAATAATACAAAAATGTGAGGATGCATATTATGTATATTTTGTTTTATCCATTTGGCATTAGGATTAACCATAAGGTGGTGTAGAACCAAGGTGGGGTATAATCATGGCATGTCAGAATAGGCCCATGCAAATATATCCATAAACTCTTTCAATAGAGTTTTAAAGATGTTGCATTCATACTCAGTGAGAGATGTTCCTAATTTTATTGATTTAAAGTCTAATGGAGTCTTGATATTTACCTCTATTGTATCTTTGACTAGGAGGATCGAACTATATACTAAGAGAGTAGGTAGTGACTTGAATTGTTGGACTATGTTAGGGTCCTCTATTAGGACTTGCTCTTCAAATTCTCCTAGGCATAATGAATTTGAGTCTCCTAATGGTGTATCTATCCATACAACAACAAAAATTTTAAATTCTTGGAGAATTTGATCAAATACTTTTTGTTGCTCAAAATTGAACTCGGATCCGTAGGCAGGTTTATTGTTGGTGGTCTCCTGATCTAAATTTGAAGAAGAATGAACACCCTCATCTAATCATGCCTAAAACAAGTTTTCAACACTATACTGGCCTTTATCTTTACTTTTTCCCCAGTCAAAACTACCTCAAAGAGGTTTTCACTTTGGAACATCAATGTTTTATATTTTTGTATTTGGATAAGGGTGTTCATTCACTCTTTAAAATAGGCTACAGGATCCAATGTGGTTGAGAAACCTGATTTGTGATCACCTAATGAAACATTGTGTCTAAGGCCTAAGAAATAATATAATCCCTCATCATTTTATAACTCATAAATTTGTAGACTAGATTCTTGTTGGTCCCAATCTATCATTTGGGGATAATATAATGGTAATAGATTACAATGAATGTCTTGGGTAAGGGTATAAATGGCATTATTATCAAACAGGTTAGTTTCAGCTATGTTATCAAAGGTAAGGCTATGATTAGACCCTACTTCACTTTTTACATCATTGTCATTGGCTATTAGTGATGGAGTTTGAATAAAATATGTGGGGTCACCCCTAGGTAGTTTAAATCCAAGTCCATAAGGTCTTTCATACATAGTCATATAAATTGGCTTGATAGTTCCTTGTTGATTTGGTCTGAGGCCTCTTCCTTCATAATTGTGATTATCTGTGATCCTATTGGGAATAAGATACTTTGTATTTTTATAAAAATCACTTTGGTCATTATTATATAACAATGATTCATCCCCTTCAAGAGGGTCAGTTCATAGGCTAGATGCTAATACAAATTTGATAGGTCCCTTATCTTTGTTCTTTCATTGCCAATGCACATGTGGGATGACCTTAGGTCACCCAAAGGTTTTTGGATTCTAAGGAATATTGGAAATGTGAAATGTATCATGGGTCACATATTCTCTTGGTCCATTATCTGAAATGGCAAAATTATTGGAAGATTCAAGAGGTGGCATGGGGAAAAGAGAATCCAAGGTATTAAGATCTATATAATTATCTGATGAAGGATTAATATGTATATATTTTCCTTTATCCTTATTTTAACATGGAATCATTATAGCTTTAAAACTTGGCATCAAAATGCTTGTAATGTTTATATGGGTGTAAATCTCTTTTAATACTCACCTTCATCCCTGAGTGGGAAAAATTGATACATTGGTGCAGTGTTGACATGACCACAAGAATCTCATGTAACCAAGGCCTACCTAGAAGCATGTTGTATGATAACTCAAGATCTAACACATGGTAAAATATATCATGGGACAAAAGACCAATGATAGTTGGTAAACTAATGGTTCCCTATGATTCTCTTTCATGATTATCATAAGCTTTGATAGTTATTATTTTTAGTTGGAGATCTATCATGATGTACCCAAGAAGCTTGATGAGCTTGAGGGACACTATGTTGAGGCCATATCCATTGTATATAAGGACACATTTCACTTTATACCCTCTAACAAAAACTTATATATATAATAGGTTATTATGGAGTAGACCAAGGGAAGACATATCACTTTGGTTGAATGTGACTTGTTAAGTTGGAGCTAGGTGTCCACCCAAAGCTTGAACATTATCATGGAATATGTCACTAGCAATAGTGGATTAGGTCAGAAACTCATTCAAGATGTTTTTGTGGATTATTGACATTCACATCAAAACCAAAATTCGAATTTGTGTTGGTGTCTTTTGTAATTGGTCCACAATATCAAACTTCTTGTTTTGGTCAGTAGTGAATAGTTTATTCTGAGATTGAACGGTTGGTTAGATGATAGGCAAAGTGGTAGATAGTTATGGGCCTGGGATACTAATCATTGACCTCTGAGTTGTGATTTCACAATCAAGATTAGATATTAGACCATTATTGCTAAATGATGCTTGGAATGGTGTGGGACTAGACATGACAAGTCTTGCTTGTCAGTGCACTTGTATGTGGTCACATGTCAAGAATGAATTATCATTGTAAGATCCAAAAGGGTAAGTCCAAGTTTGTTGGTTTACCTTTATGAACTCCCAAGTCAAAGAAGGATTATCCATGTGATTAGGCTGAATATTTTTACTTAGCAATGGTCTAGGTTGATTAGTACTTGGTTTAATATTAATGCAGAATGTATTAACACTATCCCCTACAATATGACCTACAACCATGTTGTAGTCATGTGCAACATCATGGTAGGTTTTTTGGTTGTTACCAATATAACCTTGGTTTTGTCCATTGTTTTGTCATTATGGATTTTGCTACTAATTTTGTTAATTCTATTGGTTTAGCCTTTGATTTTGATATTGTTGATTTTGCTTTTGCATTGACTATTATTATTGTTGCTGATTATTTTGCTATTATATATTGTTATGTCAGGAAAAAGGGTTTTGATAGATACCAAGAATTTTATTAGAAGTGGAATCACCATTATCTAGTTTTATGTCCCCATTCTCCAACATATTTTTAATTAAATGCTTGATTTGGACACATCTTCATAGATTATGCCCATAGACCCAATGATAGTCACAAAACTCATTTTCATGGTACCAATAAGGGTAAGGAATGCCTTGAGAATAATGCTTTGGTATAGGCCAGCTAATTATATTGTCATTGGCAAGCTTACAAAATATAGATTCAAAAGGTTCTCCTAGGTCACTAAAGACACTACATGTAGGCACGATTCTCTGAGGAGGAGGGGTTTATAATGTTAAAGGTTAATGTATTTTTTACATAGGTTTTCGTTGTTGTGATTGTGACATTAATTGGAGAGGTTTTTGTGTAGGATTAAGTTGAAAAGGTGGTGTGGATGAGGTTTTCATATTTTTTACATGACAGGATTCAGTTACTCCATTTCCCACAACATTCCTATTTTAGTTGAATTGCGTTAATATTTCTTGATTATTTCCCTATACTGATTCTGATGTTTGTGCTTGATTAGGATGTTAATGTTGGCTATTTTCAAAATTGGTAGAATTAAGTTTGATGACTCCTTTATGGATGAGCACTTACTTAATCAACAAATCATTATAAATGATCTCTTTGAACACATATGCACATTATAGTTCTAGTTGATAGGCTATCTCACTATGAAATTTTTTAGTAAAAATAGAAACTAATTATTTATCTTATAATCTATGGGTGAATTGGATTACAAGGGCTCTCCATCACTATAAATAACTTGCAAAACTCTTCCCATATTTTTTCTTTGCTTGTGTCTGGTCCACTAATGAAATCTCATGCTGGATATTATAGGAAAAGTGTTGCATAAATTTATCAAAAAGATCATCAAAGTTAGTTACTATATTCTTGAGCAACTTTAAAAACCACTCCAAGGCTTTTCCATCTAGGCTCCTTGGAAATAACATCAAAAGGTATATGTCACTATATGCCACTGGTTAACATGCAATAAAGAATTCAATCAAATGGGCCTTAAGGTCATCTTTACCTTTATACTTATCAAATTTGGGTGGTTTGTATCCTAGAGGAAATAGTATATATAAATATTCCATGTTGACTAGATAGGAACACACGTCCTCCAATTTAAACTTCTTAGTCTGCTTCCCCACTTGAATGGCAGCAATCCAATCCTTCATCTATTACAATTCTTTGGATAAGAAATTAGAAGGGATATTATTTTGAGGGAGAATATTGGTTTGGGTAAATAGTTGGGAGGTCACAAGTGAGACACTTTTACTAGGGTATGATGGAGACACATGTTGGGGTACATTGGCTTGGTTGGGGAATGGACCAGGTATATGCATACATGGATTGGGATGTACTTGAAATTACACATTTAGCTACATGATATTCTAGTTTGGGTTGGAGATACAGGTTTGACTTAGAGGATTTTATGGTTGAGATTAAGCTATATAACTATATTGTGCCTATTTTTATTGAAAAGGGACATGTTGCCAACTAATCAAACCTTGTTATTGAGTAGGAACTTGTGGACTAAGACCTTGTCTCTAATTTTGTGGACTAGAGAGGTATGTTCATCATTACCTAGTGAGGTGGAGTATTTGTTTCCCTTGATTAAGGTGGTAACATATTCATCCTTTAATGCATTGATACAGTAGATTATGTTTGCTATTGTGGAATACTAGTTGCTACATATTGAGGGGGAGTAGGATTCATCACACTCTATCATTGAGGTGTAACATTATCCATTATTTGATTATCTAATCATATAGGTTGTTCACTTGAGGAAGTAGCTAGTTCAGGCTAGGGTGAAAAAACTCCTATTCCTTGGTATGATGATCTGCTCATGGGATTAACTATAGGCACACATTGTTGGCTAGTTTTTTGTACATTAGTACCACTTTGATAAAGATTAGATATTGTTTTCACATTTTATACTATGTTTGTCTCACTATTAAGTGTAGAAGCTAAAGACACTTCTTCAGTAAACTGGATTATATATCAAGTTATCTATCAAATTATTTTATACAAATGGGTCAAAACTCAAATTCTCTTGTCCAGTTAATTCCATCAGCACTCCTGTTGAAGGTCCTAGGTTAATGAGGGGCTTATTGACCATGTTCATTTGATTAAAATCATTTGATAAATTTAGGTATGTTTAGTATTGATGCAAGAGCATCTACATTCATTTTCTTGGCAAGATATGATTACATTGGGATGAATGAATTCAAATTCAATTTATTGTATTTTCCCTCTCATATGCTATTAATAAGGAGTAATTGTAAAAAGAAATAAAAATAAAATAAGAGTAAAAAATAAATTGTTGGGGCTGTTGACGGAATAAAGGAGGAGTGGTTGAAAATATTTCAACCTTAGTATATTGTTGCAAATTAAAAACTATTTTTGTTTACCTTGAGCCCAAGTTGGGCATAGAAGTTAGAAAGGAGGCTCTTAAAAACAAAATATAGCAAAAGAAAAGAAAATTCATTCAAGAGGATGAGAGGGACGTAGAGAAGAGAAAAGATACTGAGGAAAGGACCTCTCATTCAAAGGAAGAGATGTAAGAAGAGGAAAGGATCTCAAAGGATGTAAGATGAAGGAGAAAGAGAAGTTGCAGGTGGAGTCCAAGAATAGGCATGGATGTGTTTATGAAGATTCCATAAGCCTTTGATCAATGAAAATTATTTGTATGTAATTCTATCTAAAGAGGAAATAACAGAGTTTTGATTTCCATGATAATGGTATGGTTTCCTTTATAGAATTCTAGTTTCAATAGTGACAGGCCTATGTATGTGTATGATGGTTCTCTAAATAACATTGATAAAGATTGGTTATCTTGTTGCATGAGGAACCCTTGAATGTATGTTGGGAATAATTTGAAACTAGTATTACATGACCAAGAAATCTAAAGAACTCTATATGCCCTAAAGGATTTTAAACAGGGTATGTGGCAGGGCTTTTAAATGCATGCACAGTCCACTGTCAGGATCGCTCAATGTAAAATTAAGATGAATGCATGGTAGAAGAATCAAATGTGAAAGTGTTTACATTGGGTTCATATCGTCTGGGGGTGCATGGTCTTGGTGCAGATATTGACACATTGTGTGTTGGTCTTGATTATGCAAATTGAGAGGAGCATTTTTTTGTAATTTATTCTTCATGATGTTTTGGCTGGTATGCTTGAAGTGACAGAGTTGAACCGTGTTCCAAATACTCATGTCTTGTAATGAAATTTAAGTTCAGGGGGATTTCAATTGATTTGCTTTATGCGAGTGTTGCTCTTCATATTATCTCTAATGACTTGGATATAATTTGGATGAACAGAGTGTCCAGAGTTTGAACGGGTGTAGGGTTATTGATCAAATACTTCATCTTGTTCCTAATGTTAATAATTTTCATACCACACTTAGATGCATCAAGTTCTGGGCTAAGCAAATGAGGTGTATAGTCAAATGTCACAGGATTTTATTTAGGTCTTGGCCCATGAAGATCTTTGTAAGGCAATGAGACCATGGAAAATATTTGCATAGGCATATCTTATGTATACGCTGAGCTCACAGCTCATATAATGTGGTCGTTTCATTCTGTGGATTTTTTGGTCGAATGACAAGACTATTCATTTGTAGATCCATTGAGACCGAGCTCTGAATGAGTGAATGCATATACCTTTTCGCTATTATGAAAGGCATCTATGATGTAAGGCTCTAAACTAAGGATGCCAGTACTCTGATATAGAAAGTAACGAGAATTTGAGTAAAGATGAATGTACAAACTTTGAATGTGAAATAGAATGTTATGTTATTAATGAGCAAGATGAAGAATCTTAGTGCAGATAGAGAGGATTTGAATTCAATCTAAGAATTTGGGAGTGGGATTTCATGTAATTTTAACACAGTCTATATTTTGACTTATATTTGAAAGTGAACCAAATATATATACGTCTATCTTGACTCCAAATGGAATGGGTTGAAACAGCTGAGAAAAGTCCATCAAAACAAAAGAGCATGATCATGCAGAACCTAGCCAAATAGTATATGCAGTTTGGGACTGTGCATCAATTTGGTATCAGAGCTAGTAAGCTCTTAGAAAAAGGAAAATTTTGTACTCTTCTAATCAGTTTTTGCAGCAGTGATTGAAGCAAGTGAAGAAGGTAATAAGAATTTATTGACAAGTTGTTTTCAAGCTCTTTAAAGAGTAATTTTTGTTGCAGTGAAGAAGTTGCAGGTTCAAGGCAGTTAAGCCATTGAGGCTTAAGAGGAGAAGCCAAGGAAATCTTAGTGAAAGAGCCAAGAGAAGCTCTAGAAGAAGAGCATAGTGAATGCTCAAGAGGAAGATCCAAAGCAAGGTAAGCTTGGATTTGTGAATTTATTGACATTTGGTTAAAGTAGTGTCATATTTCAGACCAATGACTCAAAGTGTGAGGCTAAGTAAAGCCATTAAGTAGGATCAAAAGACTAGGATGCAAAAGGCCTAGGTGAGATCAAGGAGATTGTCAACAGACCAGTCAAGGAGAAAAGGCTTGGGTGAGACAAGTGGACCTGAAGGGATCAAGAGACCAAGGTGGAAAAGACTTGGGTGAACATCTCAGAGATGGAAATATTGCTGAGAAAAGAGTAGAGCAGAAAGGTACATGAGGGCACCAAGAAGAAAACAAGCATCCAAAAGAAGAGAGGTATGACCAATATTGAAATTGATAAATAAATTACTAGTTTGAAAATATATTTAGCTAACTTTGTAGATAGATATGAGTCTTGGATGTAGATGGACAAGAAAGCATGGGTATGGCCAATGAGGAAGAGGTTGAAGTGGCCAATAGATCTCCTAATGAAGAGGAGAAGAAGGCAAAATGAGATTGCCAAGAAGAGAGAAGCCCATAGAGGATGAGTAGGTTGCCAAGTGAGCAACAAGAGGAAGAGGTGGAGAAGAAGGTTCTCATTGTAGAGAACAAGAGAAAAGAAGAAAGAAAAGATGAAGTGCAAGGAAGAGCACTTGAAAAGATGAGAATGTCCATTAAGAGGACACTCATGGAGACATTATGGTCTCTTGTTTTTATATCTAATGTTGTCTTTGCATGGGTAATTGTAGGTATGAGCAGCCTTATGAAGGTCAAGAGAAAGCTCTTGAAGAATGAAAATATTGGTGCAAGAGAAGACACCAAGTACACAAGTGAATGTCTAGGAGAAAAGAAAAAGTTTGCTATTGTTGATAAAGAAGAAGAGATGCATTGGTTAATGCTTGAGGAAGGTGTTAAGGAACCCCTACAAGCAAGAGAAGAGATGGAAGATGAAGATGAATTCCATGATTCCATTGAATCCCAAGAAGAGGCAAGAGAATAGCCAATCATAAAGGAAGAAGAAAGTACAAACAATCAAGAAGCTATGCAAGTGAAAAGACTAATGGAGCAGCCCATTAACGAGGTAAAGGTGAAGTCAAAAATTGAATTTTCTTATTCTTATAAGCATAAAATTGTTGATATGCATGTTAGAGAGGCAAAGAGAAAGGTGAAGTTTCCAATTAACCATGGATATGTGATGCCTAAATGGTGGAAGAAGCAAACTTCCAATCAACAGGAAGTGCTAGTACAAGAACATGGATGCAGGATGCCTACATGGTTTGAGAAGACAAATGATAAGAAGAAGAAACAAGTATGGGTGCCTAAGAAGGCAAAGAGTGAAGATGTGAGTGTTGAGGCAACAACACCAAGAAGTCAATGGAAGAGGATTGAAGATAATTCAAGCAGCCAAGAGAATGAAGGTGAGAAAGAAAACTTCTCAAAGAATAATGAGGTAGAGCATGAAGATATAAAGATGAAAGGTAAGTCAATTGCTTGCAATGAATGGGATAATGATGTTTTTGAATCGTTTAATGATATTTTTATAGAAAATGAGTTATGGAAATTGTCTATGAGAACTAATATGTAGAAAGGAGAGAATTCCAAATGGATGGATGAAGAGGAAAGAGATGGGTATACATCAAAGCAATGCTTCATTGAAAACAAAGGACAAACAAGATGGCTTCAAGTAGAGATTGAAGAGAGTAAGGAGACACAAGGTAAGGATACTTCAATTGTATTTGATGAGTATATTGAAGAAGTTGCTTTGCATGAAGATAGATCAAGAAAGGATGAGATGAAGAGTAAGGCTAGTAAAGGACATGTAATCCTTGTGAGTGATAAGCCCAAGTTTGATGAAGATAGTGAGATAGATGAGATCTTACTAAAGAAAGAGTTGAGAATGTTGGAGGAGCTGTTTGGTCATTTAAGAGAGATGAATGAGGGTACAAGCCATGGTGAAGACACCATTGGGAAGAGTGAAGCAAGAAAAGAGCATACTAAAGAGGCAAGGGCAATTTTGGCCAAAGAGCAGAAGAGTGGAGGTAGCCAAGAGACTTTATGGTCTCAAGTTTTTACTTCTAACATTGCCTTTGATGTTTTGAATGCAGGTGTTAAAGTTGTGGAGATGAATGAAGTCCATAGTTCAATGGACAAATTTTTGAACCAAGAACAACAAGAAGATCTTGAAGACATGTATGAAGATGAAGAAGCATGGAAGTAGGAGATGGCAGCTGAGAAATAAATGAGAAGAAGGACATATCTAAAGAGGAAGAAAATCCAAATGAAGGACAAAGACTATTTCAAACAAAGACAAGCATTAGTAGTGGCAACAAGACCTTGGGATCTAGGCATATAGTGAAGACTAGTGCATAGAGGCAGCAGTTCATTTGAACTAAGGTTCAAATCCTTTCTAGAGGGATAGTATGATGTAGGAGCATCTACATTCATTTTCTTGGCAAGATATGATTACGTTGGGATGATTGAATTCAAATTCAATTTATTGTATTTTACCTCTCATATGATGTTAATAAGGAGTAATTGTAAAAAATAAAATAAATAAATAAAGGTAAAAAGTAAATTGTTGGGGCCATTGAGGGAATAAAGGAGGAGTGGTTGAAAATATTTCAACCTTAGTATATTGTTGCAAAATAAAAATTGTTTTTGTTTACCTTGAGCCCAAGTTGGGCGTAGAAGTTAGAAAGGAGGCTCTTAAAAACAAAATATAGCCCAAAAAAAATAAAATTCATTCAAGAGGATGAGAGGGACATAGAGAAGAGAAAAGATACTGAGGAAAGGACCTCTCATTTAAAGGAAGAGATGTAAGAAGAGGAAAGGATCTCAAAGGATGTAAGATGAAGGGGAAAGAGAAGTGGCAGGTGGAGTCCAAGAATAGGCATGGATGTGTTTATGAATATTTCATAAGCCTTTGATCAATGAACATTATTTGTAAGTAATTCTATCTAAAGAGGAAAGAACAGAGTTTTGAATTCCATGATAATGGTATGGTTTCCTTTATAGAATTCTAGTTTCAATAGTGACAGGCCTATGCATGTGTCTGATGGTTCTCTAAATAACATTGATAAAGATTGGTTATCTTGTTGCACAAGGAACCCTTGAATATATGTTGGGAATAAGTTGAAACTAGTATTACATGACCAAGAAATCTAAAGAACTCTGTATGCCATAAAGGATTTTAAATAGGGTATGTGGCAGGGCTTCTAAATACATGCACAGTCCACTGTCAGGATCACTCAATGTAAAATTAAAATGAATGGATGGCAGAAGAATCAAATGCAAAAGTGTTTACATTGGGTTCATATCGTCTGGGGGTGCATGGTCCTAGTGCAGATATTGACACATTGTGTGTTGGTCCTGATTATGCAAATCGAGAGGAGGATTTATTTATTTATTTATTTATTTATTTATTTATTCTTCACGATGTTTTGGCTGGTATGCTTGAAGTGATAGAGTTGAACCGTGTTCCATATACTCATGTCTTGTAATTAAATTTAAGTTCAGGGGGATTTCAATTGATTTTCTTTATGCGAGTGTTGCTCTCCATATTATCTCTAATGACTTGGATATAATTTGGATAAACAGAGTGTCTGGAGTTTGAATGGGTGTAGGGTTATTGATCAAATACTTCATCTTGTTCCTAATGTTAAGAATTTTTGTACCACACTTAGATGCATCAACTTATAGGCTAAGAAAATGAGGTGTAGAGTCAAATGTCATGAGATTTTATTCAAGTCTTGGCCCATGAAGATGTTTGTAAGGAAATGAGAGCATGGAAAATATTTGTGTAGGCATATCTTATGTATACACCGAGCTCACAGCTCATATAATGTGGTCGTTTCATTTTGTGCATTCATTGGTTGAATGAGAAGACTATTCATTTGTAGAGCCACTGAGACCGAGCTCTAAATGAGCGAATGTATATACCATGTCACTATTATGAAAGGCATCTATTATGTAAGGCTCTAAACTAAGGATGTTAGTACTCTGATATAGAAAGGAATGAGAATTTGAGTAAAGATGAATGTACAAACTTTGAATGTGAAATAGAATGTTATGTTATTAATGAGCAAGAGGAAGAATCTCAGTGCAGACAAAGAGGATTTGAATTCAATCTAAAAATTTGGGAGTGGGATTTCATGTAATTTTAACACAGTCCAGATTTCAACTTATATTTGAAAGTGAACCAAATATACATACGTGTATCTTGACTCCAAATGGAATGGGTTGAAACAGCTGAGAAAAGTCCATCAAAAGAAAAGAGCATGATCATGCAGAACCTAGCCAAATAGTTTATTCATTTGGTTAAAGTGATCTTCCATGATGTTTTTTTCTTGAGTTGATATATTAGGGTCTTGGTATGTTGCTTGGACTAAATCCATAGGACTGATAGAAGAATCCTGTTGATCATAAATGATATTGTGGGGCACTTTTACTAGACTTGGTAAATTTTCATGGGGGAAGTCTACAAGAAACTTATCCCCTATCTCTATGGCCCTAACAAAAATTTCATCTTTGTTCTCTAACAAATGTCACTCAAACAAAAATGGATCATACATGGAAGTTGAATTAGTAGAATATGGATGTTGAAGAGTTGACTCATCCAGTGTTGGCATCGTATTTAAGTATTTCATGGGTTATTCTTGGTCTTTTTCTACGTAAGGTGGTGTGTTAACCAAATATATAGCCAATGGATCTTGGCTTTTGCCCCTAATTAAGTATTATAAGAGGGATAAAAATCCATCTCATAAGCAATGTTATCCACATATGGGTCTTCCACCATTTCTTCATGTGCAACTACATTACTAATCCCTAGATTATACATGAGTTCACTATGAGTGTAGGAATACATTTTGGGATCCCTAGTCAATGCTTTACAATAAAAGGTCAAAAAGTTCTACAAACTCTAAAAAGGATAGAATCTAAAAAAATGATGCCTTCAACTTGGTCTAGATTTTCTAAAAGGATCAAAAGGTTTATTCAAATATTTGTGAGGAAACAAGCTGGAGTGAAGTATCTAATGTTTCAATGTTCACACAAAGATAATCAAGTAAATGGATAGAAAATCAAAATGCCAAACTCTAAGGTTGAAGTGTTTCAAATCAGCCTAATCTAGTAATTTAAAAGTTGTTAGGTCTTTTTGCCAAACATGGCATCAAAATATAGGCTCAAACAACGCATGTGCTAGGACTCTTGGCCAAATGGCATCAAAATCTAGACTTTGAAAATAGATCAAATTTTTAATCTAATGGATTTGAAATACTTCTAACAAACACTAGGCATTCGATTCTTAGACATAAATTTGGTCAACTAGGTATAAGGTATGAAACAAAAGGCACATTAGAAATAGTTTATTTTCTTGTAAATAATGGTATAAAACTTTGTTGCTTTTACAAACAAGCTAGACAAAGGTGAACAATATAATTTTGCTTTAGACAAAGGATCAAAAGTACACTTGGATCAATCTAAATATGTAGGAACAAAATTGGAATTCTATGTAAGAGGGTCTATGAAACAAAGTTTGAAATGATTTGGGAAGCATAAATATGTTATACTACCCAAAAGGTGTGATAGAAAAGTTTTTTTCAAATACTCTCTAAGGCAAAGACATTTTGTCATAATTTTGATAGCATAACACTACTTTTCTTGACTCAAAAAGTTGTGTTAGATAGACTTAAAGTGAAAGTGTTTAGTAAAAAATAAATTAATTCTATCAAGTGATGACAATTATTATGAGTCTAAAATGGCCTTCAAATTAAATTGGAAATTAAACCTAAGTTCCCTCAAGTTTAGTGCAAATGGTGAACCCACTTAATACATCAACCCTATGAACTTGTAAAGGTGTAATTTTGAATTTAAATTATAAGTGAAGGACTTAAACAACTTTTGTAGAGGTTGAGACTCAATTAGGCAACATAACTACTCTAAAGTGGATGATATTACTCTCAATATTTTAATGAACTTTGAACAAGGCAAATGGATGATCTCACATGGGCAACATAATGCATCTATGTTCAAAGGAAAATTTGGACTATGTGTTGGGTTTGGATTATTTGTTTACACAAAGTTTTGACTCAAAAAAAGACTTTAAAATAGGATAATATCAACTAATTAATCACTCTTATATCTTAAATTGATAAGGTTCCTTGGTACTATTTGAATCTATCAATATACGTCATTTGAGAAGGTTTTAAGTGTTCATCCAAAAGTAAATGAATATTATATAGTAGGGTTTTTAGACCCCCCCTTCTTCCCTCATATGATAATACTATGACATGGACCTTGAGGCATATATTTCACCAAAAATACTTCTATGGCAAGTGGGGATTTTTCTAAAATCTAAAAAGTTTCTAAACGATCTAGGGGAATCAATTGCACAATGACTTTCATGCCAAACAATGCAAAAGAAAAGCATAGATTTTAGGTCCATATCACTCAGCTTATTGAAAAAATGTCTATTCATTTTTACAACCACTACTCATGTTGTTCACTTAGTGTAGTGTGATGTCCAAAGTGCCACTATGTCCCGTGTACAACTCTAAAAGAGTAAAATAAAGTTAATGCCAGGAGATGAAACCCTGGGTCAAAGCTTCCCTAAAGAACTTGTGGGAGGTGATGAAGTCCCCCTCATAATCCAAGATTCATAAACATAAATAAATTATGAAATTTGAAAGACTTTAGCATCATTTTCAAGGTCACCCAAACTTTGACAAATTTTTTGGGAGTGCTTTAGATGAGTTTCTTGCTAAGAATTAGATTAGGCTACTTGCAATAAGAATGGCACTTTTTATTCAAAGGGTTCCCTATAGGGGAAAAATATAAGAGCATACATTAAACACCCCTATTTTTTCAAAACAATATTAAATCAAACAAATATTGAAGACAAAAATGACAAGTGTGTTCAATTTTAAGCCCAAATGAAAGATTTGGTGGTGTTCATTTGTCCCCTTGTTCTTAGTTCTAACTTTGAAAACTAATGATAAAAACACTTATTTAAGCACCTTAAATTTTACTTTAAGCACAAAAATATTGTTCCTAATTCATTTTAAATCATGTAAAATATGCTCTTAAACATGATTTATCAAACTTGAAATCTGCTAGTTACCTATCTACCCGTAAGGCATCACCCGAAAAGAAAATATGTTAGATTAGAAAAAATTTAAATGGATTTTCCAAACTTTGTGAAAAGTATATGAAAATTGAAGCTAAACTAATGCCAAATTCTAAAAATTTAGGAGAAAACATGGGGTTTAAGAAAAAATCATCCAAAATGGAGTTCATATGACCCCAAACAAGGCATTTTAAAATAGCTCTTGGGTTTGTGTTTTTAATAAAATACAGTGACTAACATCGGTTATATACCATAGACATAAAAAATATAAAACTAAGATCTAACTAATGTTAGTTCTGCTAATCAACGTCAGTTGATCCAAGTAACTGATGTCAATATAACCTATTGACGTCAGTTAATGTGTAAACTTGTGGTAATAAAAAATGGCAAAATAATCTTAGAAAATCAATTTTCAAGACTTTTAAAGGTCTAAATGAAGATTTAAAATATGTAAAATTATATTCTTCATGTTTGAGATGTGTTTAGTCCCACTAGGCATGCCATAATGTGATCTAGATTTTTTGACTCAAGAGAGGATGGTTAGTATTATGTTAGATCCAAAATTAAAACAAAATTAAATAAACACACTAATAGAATAGCATATATAATCTTAGACACTATGGAGAGATTAGTTAATAAAATAAAATGATAATCACAACTAAAAATAAAGAAAATACAACACAAGAATTCCTTTCACCTTCCTTGGATGTTCCAAATTCCTTTGTAATGGTTGCTTACTCGGTTTATGCTTCAAGAGATCATCTTCAATAGAGTGTGGCTACCTTCAAATCCTCTTAGCACCTTTGGCTTGTGGCTTGGCTTGGCTTGTCTTGGAATAAATTTGTCATGGTAACACTAGTTACATGAAGTTTTTAGAACCAATCCTGTATTATACCTTTGCATAAATTAAAATTAAAAATGATGTTGTGAGGCTTCCTATTTATAGATTTTTGGATTTGATCAGAATCAAACTCAACCATCCATCTCAATATTGAGATGTGTTGTTGAATATTAATTCAATTTTTGGAATCAATTTGGTAATTATCTTCATCATGGCATTGGAAAAAGGGGAAATTAAGAGGCATGGAGGGCATGAATCCTAATATTTGTGGCATTTATAGCCTAGGGATGTTTTCCTAAGAAATGAGGTCAATTGATGATGCAGATATTTAATATTCATTTCTAACATAAAAATTCAAAAAAATTTACGTAATGTTTTATTAGGGCTTGATTTGGGTTAATTATTTTTTAAGCATGATTAAGCTCTTTATGCACAAATTACTTAAGTTAATCAGAATGCCTTGTTATTGGTCCTAAATTTGACTGGATTGGAATTGGAAGTCACTATCAGATGTGTTGGATGTGTATTCACATTTAGGATGCTGCCAAAAATAAATAAAAATGGAATGAACCATGTGTATAAGATTTGATAAGGAGCAGTCCAGAGCACGTGGGTACAAAATTAGCATTTTGACTCGAAATGAACTAAACAAAGTTAACTGGCCCATAAATTGCACTACCCCATTTAGGGATACCCTAGACATAATTAATCATTTGAATATGTAAATTTCACATAATTTAGAATTTTTTAGTATTTTTAGGCTAAATTATGCATTTTGGGTAGAAATTAGTCAAAATCTTAGTTGGAGGTTTTCGACAGCTAGTTTTAGGTGTCTATAGATTGAATGATTGAACTTCACATGAGATGGAACATATTTTATAATAGAGATAATGTATAAGATTTTAAATTAGTGAATACACCTTAGAGTATCCATTAAATATGGTAGGTAAGGAATGCATATATTGTTAACCCTATTATGGTTCACATAGGTAAACTATATCCCCTGTTTATAGACATAGGCTTTGTTGAATAGATTATCAACACGTTATATACAGTGTGTGGGAGTTATAATATATAATATATGGTTATCTTGGAGAAATAAATACCTCAAATAAGTGATGAATACATCAGGTAAATTTACTTTAATTATAAACCATTTATTTGATTACTTACAAGCAGACAATGGAATACTGGTTTATGGAATTCATATTTGGAGAGTGATTGGGGAATTTTCAAGAATATTTTGACCATTGGGAAGTTTTTTTATTGTAAATAATACTTCATTACGATATTTTGAACATTTTAAACCTTTTAATAATTCTTTTAAATATTTTTGATCCCTCTCAGGCCTGTCCCAGTTTAAGAAACCCTAGTTTAGTGTTACAACATTAAAAGTGGAATAACTAATAGTTTAACTAATAAAATGTGATAAAAACTGGTTATTATATGTTATTTGAGATGTGTCAAATGATTAAGATGGTTTTTCACTATTAAAAACCTATAAGTATGGTATTATAATGACTGTGGGTAGTGAAGGGCTTAGAAGACCTAATTAGGTATGTATAAAGGCTAGAAATGGTATATAGGATAGGAATTGTTGAATTAAAATTTGTGATAAGGAAGATAATTATATAGGGTGATAGGAAATACATTTGGTTTGTCAATATTATTTTATTACTATCTATATTATGCAAAATAAACATGAAAAAAGATACAAGGAGAGTGCAGGAGTGAATAGAGTTGATATAAAGAACCTCAATAAAAGGTGAGGAATTTAATTTGAATCCAAGAAATAAGATAATTCCAATTAATTTTTTGAATATCATGATAAATTATTCACAATTTAGATAGGGATATTGAGGTGATGTGGCCTATGGATGCTCATAGACTAGTGAAAACTAATGAGTGTAAAGTGCATGTAAGAGTGTATGAATATGTATTGAATGAGATGTGTAGATTTAAAAAACATATAGGTAGAGACTAAAGGCAAATGTAATGACACCAATAATAAAAGATAATAATTCAATAAAGAACAAGACACAAAACCAAGGGAGAGAGACTTGATAGACAATAGGGGATGATGAAGGTTGATTGGATGAGTTGCTAATTAAAGGTGTCATAACTAGGTTAAGTAGAGTATGCAAGGGGGATTTGAATAATTTTGTATCATAGAAACATTTCGTTGAAATAAGAAGAGAAAGGATAGTAGAAAGTAAATAAGGTACATGTTTCACTAAGTTTTCATTTATTGTTTTGATTTTTTCATGAATAGTGTGAAGGTATGAGCATAAGTTGTGAAGGTGGTCAGTAGTCATGAGCCAATGAAGGCTTGATATAAGTGAGATAGATTTTGAAACTCTCAAGAGAGAGAGAGAGATATAATAGATGAGCTTGAGGAGAGATAAAGAGTCCTAGTGAAAGGACATGAGAGAGGATATAGACTGAATGAGAGGTCATGAGAGGTTGAGAGAGACCAAGTGAGTGGTCATGATGTGGAAAGTGAAAGAAGAATTGTTAGAGAGATTAGGTATAAATTAGACAAAGGAGTTGATATAAATCTTATATAATATGAGGAAATATAGATAAAAAAAATAAAATAGGGAAAGTTTGAGAGAATCGACAACAAGGAGAAGAGGAATAGAGAGATGGTGAAACAGATGATAGAGATGAGGTAGTAGTTGGATGAGATTTTGAGCATGATAAAGTAGATAAGAGAGAGTGAGAACCCAAATTTTGGGTGGGTTATGAGGAATTATCCACTCAAGTGGCCAATCAAATTAAAGGTGAAGAAAAGAATGATAAAATCCAAGAAATATTAAATGAAGCAAAAGAGATTAATTTTCAAGTAACTCAAATGAGAGATAAAGAGGTATAGAAAGAGAGAGATACAAAGTGAAAAAGTAGATGAAAATTAACTTAATATGAAGTTGAGGGAAGAAAAAGAAGACCAATGCAACTAGCTAGGTGACTGGAAGGACAAAGATGAAGTGGATCAGCTTGAAGGCCTATTTGAAGGCTTAGACAAAGGTGCACAATCTAATGAAGAAGGTATGAAATATAAATATTTATTTATCTATGATAATAACGAGAAATTATAAATATAGATATAATCACTATAACATGGACTGAATGGTGAGATGATAGAGAACGAAGGCAAAGAACATGTTGTAGCAGTTGAGCGACTTGAGAAATTAGAGAAAGAGCATGAAGAAGAAGCCATGATAGCAAAAATGAAATATATTGAAGTGGATATGCATGAAATTTTCATTTTCATTATTGAAAACATGTTAATGATAGCATGGGAAGGTACAAGTACTATTTCAGTAGTGACTTGGTGTATCCACAACCCATATGATAAAGGAAAACATCAAAGTATGAGTGTGGATCAAGTGCATGTTAAAGTAAATAAGAATTGAAATAAAATAACAATGGAAATCATGAGCATAAATGATAGCATCTGAAGTATGGTAAATTATTAGTAAATGAGGATGATCCAAAAGACAAGAACTAGAAAGAAGAACATAGCAATCAATTGGAGCTCAATTTCTATCTTCCCTAGAAGTATGATGCATAAGCATTAAACACATTTTACAAATTTGATCATTTATAGTTTAGTTTGGTCTTATAGTATGCCTTATAAGTCATTGGAGACATTAAGTTAGTCCATTAGCGAGTCTTTATATCCCTTTGGCATTTTCCTGCCAAAATGGGAATTTGAAAATTTGAATTATGTAAGTGTGTTTTGAAACATTTTTTGGTGTGTGCCAAGTTGTAAAATGTGTTTTTAGGTTATTATGATGAGTCTAGTTGGTATAGTAAGGTGTGTTACGGATATATTAGGAGAACAATGTAAAAAAACCAAAATGTTGAATATCAAATTCATGTGTGATGGTAGTTACTATAGATATGTAGTTACAAGAAAGTAGTTTTCTTTCAGTAATGAATTTTTTAATTAAAAAAGAGGATAGTATCATACGAGAATAAGGTTAGTATTTAGTTAGGAATATTTAAAAAGATAGGGGTACGTAGGCATTTGATAATGGAGTGAAAACCTTTAATAACTTTGTATCTTGTACAATGACTCATGTAAAAAGAATGATCAATAAAATAGTATATTTGGAGTAAACGTATACTTCTATATTTTGTATTGAATCTCATTTTATGAATTCAATGAATGTATGGAAGGCATTAAGACCTATGTGTAACAAGTTTTGTAGTGTAGTTTGTCAAGATTGTGACTATATTCAAGAATTTTGTGTTTCCTTATTGAAATCAAGATGCCAAAGCAATTTGAAACTATCTTTGAGGAGTATGGTGTGAATTAAGGGGATTTCAGAGGTAGAAATACACCTATGCAGTGTAATTAGTGTTTTTTTTAAAAAAATTAGGTTTTAA
>JARHVA010007086.1:502500-507500 GCA_037957365.1 Torreya grandis
TTAATCTCATTTCCTCTTAAAATCCTTTTAGGATATGTGACACATTTCTCATTTCATTTGTATCATAGTTTCATATCCCTTGAATCAACACAAAATATTTTTTAACTCACAATGTCAATAGGTTGTGAAAATGTGACACGTTGAGTGTTGCAACTAGTTCACAACCTCACAGTCTTAGACTCTTGACATAGTATGTGGTTCCAAAGATATGAATTATCAAAAAATGGTGTGAAGAAAAAATATCATATTCTCTCAATGTTTATATCATTTCAAATATAATATTACAATTCTATGTTTTGAGGAAATTAAAATGTGACACATGGCTGACTATGACTGCTCCATATCCCAATAGTGTTAAATTCCATTTTGACTTATGAGTAATTACAAATTCATAATATTATAAAATAGTGATTTGTGTCATGAAATAATTACCTCTCAATATTATAGTATTTGATTACCACATACTATTCCTTAGTATCCCATGAGAGTGTGATTGACTTAAAATGTGCCACATGTCACTAGGCATAATCAAGCCCTTTATAACTTAGATTTCCTAGAACATCATATATAAAAAGTCACAAATTAACACCACATGGTTTTAGGAAGTAATATAGACTTAAAAATATTCGTAAAGATATGTATCTATGATACATGGTTCTATGACCTACTATGACGTAGAGTGAAACTTGTGACTAAGCCCTAATATCATGACTCCAATAAAATGTGACAAGTGGTAAACTTAACTAGATTGGGGTTGTTTTGTCAAATATTATTATGAGTGTAAATTAAGTAGACAATAATTAGAGCTTGAGTCACATAATTATTAACATTTAGTCCTATGTGAATGCAAACTCAACTTATGATTAGAAAATAAGATAGTTTAATTTTAGTTCTTAAAGTTAGGCACTTGTCACAAATAGAGATGTCCAAGTAATAAGTCATCCTCAGTGGCACAAATATAGAAATCACTTATGATACATAAAAAGGGTGATCTAGTAGACATTATTATTTAATTTAAATTAATTTTAATAGGTCTAATATCACATAAAAAATTTGGAATGCCTATAAAAAATATTTTGGTGGGAAATTCATGGCATGGTTAAATTAACATATAATTGGAGTTAATTGATTAAAAAAAAGGATAACATAGATTTTTCGATATGACACCATATGGAATAAAATTTATAGTTATTTTATAGGTATTTATAAATTTAAAATCCATATCAAAGTCCTTCAAAAAATAACAAATAGTAATAAAATAAAAAGGGGGGATTTTGGATTACTAAAATACTCGATCTGGCCTCATAAAGCCCTATGTAAATATGTTTTGCATATATATCATGAAAATGGACCCAAGGATGATGTGTTCATCCTTATACTCTCTTTGTGTGATTGGGTTATATGCAATGTGGATCCACATGTTCTTCACTTTGACCCTCCTCTTGGTACAAGAATGTAATATAGATGTTGAAATATAAGCTTTAGATAAAATATAGGCAGTGAGCTTGTTGTGTTATTATTTTTTTTCCTTTGTTAGGTACATTAGTGCTAGATAAAAAGTTATGTATAGGACCCTTTGAATAGAAGACTCTAAAATTAGAATATTTAATACCCACCAGTGAGCTAAATTGACTCAAAAGGAATAAAAATGTCATAAAAGTGACCCAAATGAAATATGACTTAGATAAGTACTTAAATGTGTTGTTGGACAATATAATTAGTTTAGTGAATAACAGACAATGTGGTATCCCAAAAGGAGTGGTTTTTTCTAAAATCAAAAAGTCAATCAGAAAGAAGAGATGAAAGACCAAGGTTCCACGTGACTCAGATAATAATTGAAATGGAAGATTAATTGAAATTTAATCCTATAGATTATACACATAAACTATTTAGAATATTTAAAAATTAAATAAAAAATATCTTAGTGTATGAGACTATACAAATGTGTTTTACAATATATCTATATGACTAGGGCATGATAAAACAAAATAATATATGGATGTATGGTATGTAAATGGTTTAAAGTATTATATTAATGAGGAATTGAACATGCATATAATAAAAAACATGGGAGAGTTTTACTAATTAGATTTTAAAATAAAATAGACAGAATTTTAGAAGATCAATTAGGACAAAAAGTGGACAATAATATCTAAGGGGATGATGTGTGTTTAATAACATTAGATGTGAATCATACTTTGGACCAAAAAATTAAGAAGATAAAAATAAGGGTTTGAAGAATATAAAGAGGAAAAGGATTTCATAGTAGCAGATGCTATGGTGGTACTAAAGGATGGAATGGTCCATGTAGAACTTATGTTTATTATAGATGTGCAAAACAAGGGTAGATATATTTTAAGTTTTCTAATTATCATGAAAAATAAAGGAGGCAGGTGGAACAACCATGAGTGAGTCTAGGTGATAAAGAGACAAAATAACAAAATACAAAAATTGTAGCAAACATAGTAGAAAATATCATGATGAGAAGAATAATACTATCTTCAACTAGAGAATAGGTTAAGAGTAAATAATTTGGTGATTCATGAATTCAGAAATATTTTTTGAACAAGGTTTACTTTAGAAGGTAAGACATGTAAAGTATATTTTTAACGGTTGTAGTTGTGAAAACATGGTTTATCAAGATATTATAGAGAAACTAGGTCTATAATACAAGGAACATTCTTATCCTTAATATTTTTGATGATGTAATAAATGGAATAGAGTTACAATATATAAAAGGTGTTTAATCAAGTTTTATATCTAAAAAAATAAAATAATTAAATATGTTGTCATGTTATCCCAATGGATGTATGCTATGTATTATTGGGAAAACCATGATAATATGATATCATAAAAATTTATGATGGCACAAATAATATTTATACTTTTTAAAAATATGGTATGAAGGTAGTTTTATTACCTAAAATGGACATGTATAAGTAATGTTGTACGTAAAATAATTTATCAAAGACATGAAGATGGTGGGTTACTGTTATGGATTAATATTAAAGAATTAAGATACATGATTGGCGTAAATTATAAAAAAGATAATAAAAGTGTTTAAATCATATTAAAATTTTATGCCTTATTAATTTCCAAATGCTTTACCACCGAAAAGAGACATTTAACATCATATTGATTTGATTATAGAATTAAATCTATCCTATCAAGCAATTTAGGGGATAAGTCAAAAAAAACATGTATAGTTAGATAAACATGCTACTGGTTTGGTGACAAGAGGTATAGTAATCGCGAGCATGATTCCAAAGAAAACACCAACATTGTTAACTAAAAATAAATATGTAACATCTTACACTATGGATAACATATCAATCAACAAAATCATAGTCAAATATAGATTTCCTATACCTCAACTAAATGATATGGTGGATGTTCTTGCAAGATAAAAATACTTTACTAATATTGATTTAAGGTGTGGCTATTATTATATTTGGATTCATGAAGGAGATGATTGAAAAATAAAATTCAATACCATGAATGTGTTATATGAGTGGATGGTGATGCCATTAAGACTATCAAATGCACCCAACACATTTATTAGGATGATGAACATAGCAATAAAATATTACATTGGAAAGTTTTTAGTGGTTTATTTTGATGATATTTCGATATTCATTAAGAATAAATAATATCACTTAAATCATTTCAGAATGGTATTATAATTGTTAATAAATGAGAAGCTCTATGAAAATTTGAAGAAGTGCAAGTTTGTGCATAAATTTTTGGTATTTTTCGAATTTATGGATTCAAAAGATGGTATAAGAATGGATGAATAAAAGGTGAAGATAATTTTTGAGTGTTCTATTCTAAGAATGACATCAAATTTAGGAATTTTCCACAGTTTATCAACTTTTTATCAAAATTTCATTAATAATTTTAGTGGTATTATTGCACCAGTAACAAATTGCATGAGGGGAAAATACTTTTTGTGGACAAAAATGATGATTCCAAAAAATGAATTTAAAATAACATAAGTATTATTCTATAAACGCATTTGTTTTTCCATTATTAAATTTATCATCAATGCTTATGAATATAAACATCACTTTTACCACAATTTTTTGTTGTTGTCGTATAAATTTTATAATACCTAAATAAAGGCATATGATTTAATGATTTTGCAAATAGAATTACTAATTATAAATTAATACATTCCAAATATACATTTTAGTTTAAAATGTAAATAAAACTATTGAATAAATAATCATCTTGTATAATCGATACTAAAAGCCATAACAAATACTAAATAACATCTTAACATTTTTAGTTAACCCAAAGTAACTGGGAAGCTAACCTATAGAAACTAGGGTTTGAACCGATAGTAACTAGGTTGTTAACCCATAGCTATTGGGTTTACAAACCATAAAAAATAGCTGAAAAGCATAGAAATTGGGTTATAACCCATAGTAACATGGTTATATATGTAATATTTGGATTCCATCAACTAGATGGTGGTTCAGATTATATAACTTCCATAACATAATGAGTACAAATATTTTTAAATTCAAGTAAAATGATAAGTCAATATTATAATATCTGATAATTATCATTTTCCCATTTTATTAAGTTAGTTTATCTTCATGATTTGTTTGATTATTTTGTTCTCATTCCAACAAACTCCTTTTTTAAAATTTATGGTGTTGTAACCACTATTATTCTTAGGGTTATTTTTGATGCTATAGTTTTAACCATTATATTTTAATAAAGTCTCACTTTATCTCTATATAAATGGAATGTTAAAGCTATAAATATTGAGATAGATATTAGAGAATTAGAGGAATAGAAAAATAGAACAAGAGTATTATAATCTAAGTTGTAATAGTTTTTTAAAATATATTCATGTATAAAATATATATATTATAAATAAACATTTCATTATATTTAATCATATTATTTACAAGGATGGGAGACAAATTTAATCCAATCGAAGTAGGGCCTACTTCCATTGATTTGATATTTTAGTTTCTCATACATTAGTT